>JASDQU010687865.1:39302-59424 GCA_032191745.1 Picea mariana
TAGAAAAGGAAAGAAATTATTAATAATCTACACTAACTGATTCACCCCCCCCTCTCAGTTAGTTCATACCTGTAGTTCATACCTGTAACATTGGAAGGATTGATCACATGTTAGAGTCCAAGTGAAAGCATTCTTTGTAAGGAGAGAAGTGAGAGGCGCCACAATTTTCCATAATTCTTAACAAACTTGTGATAATATCCTGTTAAAACCAGAAAACTTGTCAAGCTCTCAAGATTCTTGGGGCGAGGACAATCCTGAATAGCTTCAATTTTATTAGGATCCACCCAGACACCATCCTTTCCAACAATATGACCCAAGTACTCCACTTTGTTGGGCCTCAACAACCCCCTTCTTTATTTTTAATCAAAATGTAGGGTCCCTCAAAATTTTACTTGGATTCTTCATTGTTTTCCCTTTGACTTGATTGGATTGGTATTGGTTTTCTTTGTTTCGAGGTTGGTTTGATTTTATATTCTTTTCTTTTCTTTGGTTTGGGTTTCTTGAAATTCAAATGCCATTCTGTTTTTCTTTCTACGGAGTTTTGATGTTGATAGATGAGCTTCATAATTTGGGAGTTTGTTATTACCTCTTCCTTACTGAATTTATCTGCTATGAGAATGTCTTGATTTAAGACTTGGAGTAATACCAATGATTTTACAGGAAGAACGTTTATCGTGACACATCGCTTCTATGACATTTGTTCACATTTGATCAAATTTGAATGAGGGAGAGATGAACATAGAAATCCTAATTTAAACGAAAACCTTATTTTTTATCAACTTTTACTTTCGTTTAAATTATGATTATGTTTTCGTCTTTTGCTCATTAACAATCATTTTCACAAAACATTTGGTAGGTTTAATTAATTAAATTATTTTGTTAGTTTGCATCTCATTTCAAAATAAAAATAAAATAATAAAAGTAAAAAATTATCTATCATTTGTTTGATTTTGTGAAAACCCAAAATTAATATTTTTCTCCTCTCCATCAACTTGAACCTTCTACAATTTTAAGATCGTATTTGAAAGGAAAATATAAACAATGTTTGTTTAGAACTTATAGTTAGTTTAAATTCATTTTTTATTTTATTGTTCTAGATTTTGTTTTATTCACAATTTTTAGGTTATTAATTTAGGTTTCTTTTTGTTTCATAGGTTTCTATTATCAGTTATTTGGTACGGATCTGATCATGGCTTTATTTTACTATATAAATACGTTCATCATGATTGATCCAAAAATAATATTGGATTGCTGCAAATAAATTCATGAGCAACAACGGATAAAAATTGGAAATGCGTCAAGAACAGAGAGACAATTTTGCGGGACTGATTGCAGCCAAACTGTGAGGAATCTAAAGAAACAGTTGAAAACCCATCTCCAGAATGTACCCATTTAGTTTACTCATGAAAATTTTCCCAAACAAATGCACGATTTGAGAGATATTTGTGTCTCTTTACAATGAAAATTCCAGGTGGCGGAAATTATTAGTGATGCCCAGACTGTTCATTCATTTTATAAATATATGAGAAAGTTAAGAGCCAAGGAGATGGAATAAATGGAGAGGAGGGTTTTTATCCTTTCTCTTTTGTATATTATTTCTTTTGTAAACTTTTTTTCTTTTCAAATGGAGTAACGGATGGTTAGAATCTTTGGGAGAATGGACAAGTATTTTCAAAGAAGAATATGGAATTCCAGGTTACTTAATGGCTTTTGTCCTATGAGTAAAATGGTTTTATTTTCATTATAATATCTCCATATTCTTTGAATAATTGATTATGCATTGATTTAAATTAGCTTTAGTCTTTTTAATCGATACATGGTTAATTGCTATCATTTATATATTAATTTTTTCAATCTTTAAGAGTCTATTATCCCAAAAGTTCTTCCTGGACCATATGATGAACATATTTTGTTGAAACTATATGAGAAAACAATTTATTTTTTGGCTTTTGTGATTTTGTAGATTGTGCAATGTTAATATTGGTTCTCATATAATTTCTGAATATGAAACTTTATTTGTATTGAACTAGCTTTAGACTGTTCTCCATATAATTTTTCATGTTATGTTTTCATTTATATGGTTCATTATCTTTTGGTTTAGTTTATATATGTGACTGATCATCTATTCAAGTAGTTTGAGTTTACATATGATGCTAGATAGCTGGTAACACCATTCCCGAGAATTGGAATTTCTTTCATTTTCAGTTATTGGACATTCAAAGGTCACAGGATATATAATTATTTGTCTTTCCGTCGTTATAAACTCGCTCCAGAATATGAAACACTTTCTTGCACTTTCTTGAATTTCTTCAAGAAGTATTATGCTTGCTTTTTTCATAGGTTTACACTTGACACAGGTTAAGAGGAGCTCATACAAATACAGAGAGATGAATTTAGCTTAGTATTGTTGATTAGTGAGAGGTTAGTAGGTGCATTGTTTTATTTTATTCAGATTTGTTTATATATGAATGAGACAATGATTGCATTAATTAGCTTTGATTGTTTCTCTGTCATTGTTTCAATTGTATTTGCTTAGTATTTATTAGTTTAAAATATTTAAACATTAAAAAAAAAAAAAAATTTATGTTCTTACTTTATCTTATTTTGAAACATTATTATGAACATTCATTTTCACAAGATTTCAAGTAAACCTTGTAAATTGTATATAGATTGTTTATAATCATTTGTATATTCACGTTTCTTTTTAATAAACATTAGTAAGTAATATATCATTTGTTAGAATCATAGATTTAGATTAGTTTATTTCTTTTACTATTTTTAGGACTTTAGTTGGCCAACAGAGCCATTAAACCCGTCAGGTCATTTCATTCCAAAAAGCTTAGGTTATTTAGACAACCCCAGTCCGGATTTGATCTTCCAATTGATGGTGTGTCACTTACACCCGTCAACACACTTTTGAGGCTCTAAAAGAACATTTAGATTGTTTGAGGAAAAGTTAGTGTTGAGAGAGTAGATGAAGAACTTGATCCACATGGACAAGATGGTTGTCCATGTTTTACTATAGATGGGATTATCATCAAAGAAAACTAATACAAAATGTTGGAGAAAATGATGGAATACATTATTCATGAGGCTTTGGAAAGTGGAGGAATCATTACACAAGACAAAGGGCATGAACAAGAACTCATAGTGGCCCTCATGAGTTCCAAATGTAGTCTTAGGAATCTATGCCTCTTTCATACATATCTGGTGGTAGCCATAACAGAGATCAAGTTTAGCAAAGTATTGGGCACCACTTAATTTATCCAAGAGATCATCAATGATATGAATGGGATATTTGTTTTTATGGTGAGTTTTTTTAGGGCATGAAAGTCAAGAAACATGTGCCAAGAGCCTTCTTTCTTAAGTACTAGGACCATAAGATAATAATGGGGGTTGTTACTAGGGAGGATAACACCCATGGCAAGCAATTCTTGAATTTTTTTCTCAATTTCATTTTTTTGGGCAAAGGGATGACGATAAGGTCAAACATTGGGAGGAAGGTTGTCGAGGACTAGGGAAATGGAATGATCATGAACAACATGGGAAGGGGGAAGTCCTTGGGGAGTGGAAAAAACTACTTAATGTTTGGAGATGATGGATTGGAGGTCAAGATGTACAGAGGGTGTCTCAGTGGCATGAATGGAATGGAGTTGTGCAATAATGTCGGAATGACCTTTTTTGAGGAGATTTTCCATGCAATGGGAGATGATGTTCTCAGGGGAACCTGTTGTGATGCCTTAGAACTTATATTGTTGGCCCTCCCGGTTGAATTGCATGGTTAATTCCTTAAAATCCATGAGGATGGGGCCAAGATTCCATAACCATTCTGCACCAAGAACAATGTCGCAACCACCCATGTCGATAGAAAACATATGAGATTTCATGTTGTACTAATCAATTTGGAGACACAAAATTTCAAAACACCCCCCACATTTCATGGAACCTCCATTGGCAATCATGATTTGAAAGTTTTTGATGAATAAAATATAGAAATTAGTTTCATGGGCAATGTGGCAATGAATAAAATTATGGGTGTTTCCACTATCAATGAGGATGATGACCTTATGATGCTTAATGTAACCAATTAGCTTGAGGGTTTGGGGAGTAGAGAAGCCAGTGAGAGAATTCAGTGAAATGTTTGGTTCGACTTATGGGTGGTCCGCGGGCAGAGTAGGATCAGTTGGCTCAGGGACTCGGGAAAAACTAATCTAGAAAATAAATTTTAGCTTTTTCTCAAAATTTATAAACTAAACATGAAATCAATATGCAAGTAGAGAAAAATGAATATGAAATGCATCTAAACTAATGTGATCAATAAAGATGCAAATGAAAGGAATAAAAATGACCTACCTACTTACCTGGGGCCTCGGGACCCTAAATATCAGGTGAAGTCATACAACCAGTGCAACCAGCTGATCATCTCATCAAAGTATCTCCCCATGTGCTTAATCGTGTAATACAACAAAGATAAGTCAAGCACATAATGATCATGAGTATAAATACACATATAATCTATTATGAAATAAAACTCATGGAGATGAGTGGGAGGGAGAAAATCTTGTTGGAAAGAGAAATCATCAGCCCGATCATCCTACCAAAAAGTGTAGCCACAAGCTTGATCAATCCATTTATTAGGAGAGCTATCATATGTAGACGGTGACTCATCTTCATCCTCACTTAGAAAATCATTTCTCCCTGAAATCTAGGAAAGGATAAGAGATCCCAAGAAAACCTATTGGTTTCCCACACAAGGGGAAACAGGGTAAGGCATAGCCTCATGTCTAGATAAAAACTCCTCCCTTAGATTTAGGAAACATCGCTTCTTTTTCTACAAATACCCACAAAAATTCTCAACATGAAAGTACTTATGCTTGGTAGTGTGGACCTCGAAATGCCCCAGGATGTATGTGACCTGGTGTTTATCGACATCTGAGCACAATGGCTGAAAATCCTCGCAGAACAAATATTTATCAAGGGATGACTGAATATCACCCTGACTATGCTACAACAAGTCATCCTCGAATAGGTGGAACAAATATGTAACCATATCATCACTAGGTTGCCAATCATTTGAATCATACATGTATGGAGACCATTCCAATGATGATGACAAATCAACCCCTTTTTCTTGAGGGCTAACTTCAATGTCATAAATAGGATATCTATCAATGATGAAGCATTCCACATCCCATCTACATCTCCCAACCTGTATGAAATCATCAATGTGTTCGTCAACTGTATATGAGGATTGTTCCACGAATTCATATGCATCATGGGATTTTATTACATCTTCACAAGACTGGAGAACTTCATTTTCTTCAGAAGGGAAAGCAGTTAACAATGTATCATTCATGCCTTCTGCAAGAGAAACTTTATGGAGATCCTTTTGGTAGTTTTCTTCATTTCCACAGTCATGGAAAAAAGCATCATCAAAGTTTTCAAAAGGATTATAACTCATCATTTTATCTTCTTGATGTGTAGGAGAAGTAGAGGTATGTATGTCCTCGTCAAGTGGAAGGGAAGATACTTCATCTTCATGTGCAGGAGGAGAACAATGATGAATAATATCATCTTCTTCAAGTGAGGGCACGGATACCAATGTCTCCTTCTGCTCATCAAGGTTGTGTACTTCATCAAGGTATTTTTCTTCTTGGAAACTTTCTCCATGGATTTGTTCTTCTTCATAAATAGGATCATATAATTCACCGTCTTAATCTTGATATCTAACGATTTTGTTGACCTCCTCGGGTATGGAGAGAGATTCATCATCATTTGGGAATTTTTCCTAGTACCCATACTTCTCAATCACATCATCGTATAATGATCGTGTTCCAAAATATGACATGACCACTTCCCAAGCTGAGTTTAGGGTATGCCTTTCCTCATAATTTTCGAGGATGGTGTCATACTCTTCTTCTCTCTATTGACATAACTTAACCAGAAAGTCCTTGTTAGGGAAGAGTTTTATTAACTTTTCACAAAACTCATAATCTTCGTTTGTGCTTTGCTTGAGGCACTCAAAACTTTCCTCATTGTTGTTGTCAACTTATTTTCTTTCAACTATTTTTTCAATCCTTCAATAGGATCAAGGTCAAAACCTTCTCTCAAAAAATCATCCTCTAGGTCCTGAATTGTATCTTCAAGACTTTGAAATTATGGTCCCAAATGTTTAAGGAACTCTATGATGAGGATCGTCAAAGAAGATATAGTTCTTGGCTTGAAAGATTACTTGATCCAATCCCTTTGTTCATTTCCAAAGGATAGCAAGAACAACCGTAGGCACACATCCTCATGTTGTAAACTCACATAGTAGATGCACATAGTAAACTCAACAATGTGTGCTACGACCGATAATGGATTACCATCGAACTTTGGGAGGACATCGAATTGGTTTATCAGGCACTTATTTGAATATCCATCAATAGCTTCAAGATCCAAGGCCTTGTATGCTTCATGAAAGCACCATAGATCCATGTTTCCATTACTTATGGTAATATCTCAATGGAGTCGCCATATGAGATCAAGGCTCATCAAAGGATGGAAAGGGATAAGGAGGCTTCTTGGAAGGTGGAGTCGCTAGATGAGCTTCAAGAAGAGCTCATCAAGGGTGGAAAGGGAATGCCATTTTGGTGGAGTCGCCAGGCAAGCTAGGGGAGAGGTTTTGGGATATCTTATCAAAGTGTCATTAGGGTTCTGAAGAGGATTCAAAATCCTCCTCGAAAACGGCTCCAAAATGTTATCACACAAGTTGTAGGTTGGGAAAATCCCAACCCAACCACCAAAATGGAGAAAACTAAGAGGGCACCTACCCACTGATTCAAAAATGGATTAGAAATCATACATCACTTGATCTGAACCGAGTGTCTCTAATATCACTTGATCCTCAAATAGTATTAAGTATGACACCACTTTCTTATTCCAATATTCTTTTATTGACAATGCTTATAGCATGGAAGTGGCTTATCTTACTTAACGAAACACTTTAACTGATGAACATAACTTGCATAATCATTCATACATGAGCATATACGGAATCACATTAAAGCAATAATTTTGTTTCACAATGACCTTCTTGCATGTTACTCAAACTCAATTAAAAATTTCAAATTCGACAAGTGTCAAAAAATTGAAGCCAATGACTATAAACACTATATATTTCTATACAAAATGCCCAAATGCTCTCTTACAACTCACAAATCCCAAATTTGCAGAATTATGGCTTGCAAATGGGTGATACGATTGTCACCATCGACTCTGTCTCAGAAAATCGATTCCAATGGCTATAAATACCCCATAACTCTAAAAAAACTACAAACTTGACTTCAAAAGGAAAATGAACATATCTTTAGTACATGAGAATGTTGTGTTCAAAAACAAAAAAGAAAATTGTGTAAAACACTAAAAATATTGTGTAAAACACAAAAACAAGTTCTTTGTAACACAAAAATGTTGTGTGTACAATGTGTTGGGGTCTATTTCATTAAATAGGCCACCCCTCTTAAAAAAATCAAAAAATTAGTGGTAACTTATTACTAATTTTAGGAGGAATCACACTAAATATGGAATATTGGCATCTAATACATATTTTAGTTATGGTTTGTTTTAACAAACCATATTCATGACTTATTAGTTGTTGGAGAGTAAGTTAAGTGGTTGGGATCGTGGGTTCCATTCCCATCGACCTAAAATATTTTGTTACATATACTATATATAGTATAAACTTAAAACTCAACGCATACTTTTAAATGGTTGTTATAATATATGTATTATATTATAAAAAGTGAATTGCCACATGATCCCATGTGAATTCTTGTTGGATGGTTATATAATTACTTACATATATGTTAAATATATATGATATATATACCAAAATAATAACCAATCTAATATAAGCCAAATCCAATGAAGGATCGCCACATGTCAAGATATGTTTGGTCTACTTATGTGTTACATGTCTAACTATGATTGGACCATATCTGCCACTTGTCATCATGTAACTGGGCCACTTGGAGGTACAATATGTCACATTAGCTGCCAACAATCACATGCCATGTCACCTATATGGTGCCACTTTTCAATATCTGGAGCTTCCACTTGTCAACCTGTGAGCCTGCCACGTGTCTCTCTCAGAGTCTGCCACATGTCTCTTTAGGGTTGACTTGAACTTTGACTGCCCATAACTTTTGCATACGAGATCCATTTGACACGTCATTTTCACCGTTGGAAAGACGACGATGAACTCTTCACATTGATTCCATTTTATAGAACTTTTGAGATGATCAAATTTTGATCAATTTGGACCCTTTCTAGATCCCTGTGAGCATTCTGGATCCTCCTGGACCTCCGTGAGCATTCCTGGATCTTCTTGGATCACCCACTGTCACCTTAGGCAGGTGTCCCCTTCACTTTAGAGGTGAGGTAGTCACCTCAAGGGGGAATCTCGGTGACCCTAAGAGGAAATGAAATGGAAAATGATAAGTATGAATGGATGTCCCTAGAGGTCAATTCTATATGATAGAAAGAGCTTGGAGAAGATTTTTAGGAAGGTTTAAAGGTTTCCAAAAGAATTGATTGACTCATTGAGACTAAGGTACTTCCTCAAGACATAATGAAAACTAAGGATCCTTGTAATATGTTAGTTGGACAAGAAAGTTAATATTGTTGTCCCTAATTGTAGCAGAAGTAAATGATATATATCAGCTCAATAAATATAGCAAAGGATACAATATAAGTGTTTAAGATATGAATGAATAAGCAATATATAAACTAGTGAAAGATAGCTTAAACTAACAATGAATAAGCAATAACTTTAGCACAAAAAACAAGGCTAAAACAAAAGGTTACTGCAGTGAAATTATCAGCCTTATGGCTGTAACAAATCAAGCTTAACCACAGAAAAATCAGCCACTAGAAACCACCTCTAACTAGCCCAATAGGTGCATTAGGATTAGAAGAGAATTAGGGTGAATTTAGGGTTAAATCCTAGGGTTAGTTTAGAAGTTATTACGCATTAGAAGGTTAGTTTTATGCAGCCATAATGGTTGTAAGATAGTTTTGTAACAACAGAAATAAGTTGTGGTTGAAAGGGGATGCCTCAATGAGGCAAGGGAGCCAAAGGCTCAAGGAACACTTTCCCAAGGAGACAAATTTAAAACTTGAAATTTTCACATTTACCAAGGCAACAATTTATGTATCCAATGCAACAAGTAAATGACTAGTACCTTTACTAATTGGGTTAATGGAGTCAAGCAAAGAAAGAGCTAGAGGTACTACCTCCTTGGGCATGTAAATCCTCTTACATACATATAAGGGGTTGTAGTGTCTCTTTCATGGGTGCCTTTGTAGAGGGTGTGTGGCATCTTCGTTTGCAATGCATTTTTTCCAAGCCCATCCTCTTGCCATTATTTATTTATTTCATCTTTTAAAAGGATGAGTTGAAGGCCACTGTCCTGGTGTGGTGTCCAAATAATGACAGTGTCACCCACAAATACCTTATGGAAATGAGAAGGTTGTCTCGTGATAAGACCCCCTTTCTCTCAGATATGCAATTGAGAGCCACTACCCTGGCTTCGTGACCAGATAATGGTAATTTCATACCACTAGATACCCATGATCACGATAGGACGTCTCGTGATGAGACCTCCTATCCTCCAACTAACCCCCTAAGCATTCATAATCATTTATTCTTATGTGTCCCTCTTTTCTTATAGAGAAGTGTTTCATTTCTTTCTCATGGGATCCCTAGGCAAAGCATTTGGAAGGTTTATATATATGATTTTATCTTTTTAACCAAAACCAATCCCTCTAAGCCTTCAACCCCTTATTCCCATAGAATGAGGACAACCCCAACTTCTTGGGTCAATACACCCTAAAATCCCAAGAGACAAGGAAATGGGGGGGTTTTAGGTGATGGAAAGTGGCAAGTATGGATGAGAATGACACGATGAATCTTTAAGGGAGTTCCTAGTAGCAAGCCCATTCTCGAGGAAGACCACTTACTAGGCCACAATGTCAACCACCAAGGTGAAATAGGGAAAAATGCATAGCGTCCAAGCATATGTCATGAAATCTAAAGCAGTATAAGATACAGCATACTCAAAATGCCTCAAATATTGAAATGAAAATCACCATAATACATGACTTGTACCTCATGGAGCAAGGCCCAGTGCCTCTCAGAATCCAGTTGGTGTGGTGGATGCCATCTAAAAATCCTGACCTTTGTGGTGGTGAGAAGGGTATGTATATGTGCAAGTGGATAATGTTGGTTATGTAGTCTCTCAGAACTCCATATATGAAACCTGAGGACCTCAAGACATAATCTCCTTAGTTATCCCACAAAATGGGATTAACAATGACCATATTGGAAGATGAAATATTGTTCAATATGAAAGGGACATTCGCCCATACTGATCCGAAAAGATCTTTTAACGACAATGGTTGAGTTCTAAAACATGAGTTATTTTACCCTTTAGGAATTGAATGCAAGAGGAAGAATTAATTAAGAAACATGACAACCATAAAGCAATATACAGATCTGGAAATAAGCATGAAGAAACAAAAAACCATAACAACAAGATTGTTAACGGAGTTCGACAATCTTGCCTACGTCTCTGGGCCTTTGTCTTAGTGGGTGAGGCTTTCTTATTTATGTTAAAATATTAAAAAGTACATCCTAACAGTTCCAAATAGATTACAAACTGATATGGTCGTGTTCTACCATATCTCAAGCACCCATCAAAATTGATGGCACTGAAAACAGATGAACGAAGCTCCCAAAAATGGCATGCAAAGGTGCTCTCCTCAATGGCTTCCCTACATAAAAATGGATTTGGCTTTGAAAATCTTCAGCATTTCCCTGTTCTGAATCCCTCCTATGGATTCAATAACCTCTGGTTTATATAGGCTTGAAGTGGATAGCAAACTCCCAACTTCCCCCCAAGATCTAGCCTTAAAAAGGGCCCAAGATCCTCCAAAAATGGTCAAAATCCATCAATATCAGGCCAAAAATCAATTAAAAATATTAATATAAGGTAGAAAACCCACTAATTGAAAAACTTAAGGTGCATCCCCCTGAAATACGAGCCCCTGGTCACTTGCACGCCTCCATATGGCTAAGCGCTCTGCATTGGCCCCTTGACCGTCGGCCCCTAGTCACATGTATACCTTGTGGCCACATCCCTTACCTTCGATGTGCCTCCTCTGCAATTAGCTACTGGTCATAGTCGTTGGTTACGCGCCCTGGTTGGCGGGCTAGCCCGATCAATCGAGCGCTAACCCCCACTCATCCGAACCAAGCGCTAGCATCTGGTTACGTAACAGGGTCATGTGGTAGCTCGTTGGAGGGCTGGGGCATATGCAATAACCGCGCACCAACGGATATAAGGAAAGGGATTGGGTCTTATGGAAGATTCGTATGGTATGAGTGTGTCATGGGTCGGGGCTAGGCTCCAACCCTTACTATGCCAAACATTACAACCCATTCACTTTAAATATAAATTTCACACTATAGTTAACAAGTCATAGTGTAGGCCAGCTAGTAGCCCGGCCCTGCCAAGTGTTTCGCCGCTCAGACTGGAGGTCACGGGTTCGACCCCGGTGAACTCCAAAATTTTTCAAACCGTCAACCAATAGAGGGGTACCACATGGCATCCCAAGACTGGGCCACATGCCACCATCCCACTTGCCCACAAACTACCACATGTCAACAATTCATTTGCCCAAGTAAATGCCACGTGTCAAGTGTTGATTCGACGACCTATCTGCCTAGTCAGTGCCATTGTACCTGCCATATCACTATATGGCCATACATTCTGTACAGTCAGCTTCCACATCAGCATTGTATGGACTATACAGTCAGCAATTTTGTTTGTTTGACAAAATGAACAGACCACGATATCTTTCGCATACGGTGTTCATTTGAGCCCATTCAAGTTGTGTTGGGTTCGTATCGATGGCCTACGCACACGTTTGTTTTGAAGCCATTATGATCACTTTTATTTTTAGGCATTCCTGGATCCATTTTGGTCCCTAGATCCATTATGGATCAAGCCTCCACACTAAATACCTTTTGGTCCTCCAAAAGGTTACTAACTAATAATCAAGTGTGGGATAGGCCACCCCACTTGTTCTTTGTCTTTAAACTCTGTCCTATGCACCTGTCTCATCAATATCAACTATAAAACAACCATGATAACTGACAGCATACTGTTAGCCATTTGTACTTTGTCACATATTACTGAAGACACTATCATCCATGTTGACAAAATTACTAATGATAACATCAGAAATATGACTACAAATGAGCTAATATGTTTGTAATCCTTGCACGACATTAGCTTATCTTGAAGCAAAGTGTGATTAATCTTCCTTTCTACAATCATCTCCTATTATTTCTTAAGATTAATTACTTGATTTGAAACAATTATAGGTGTGTTGCTTGCATGAGCCGCCTTTCTTAATTGTTCCATTGTTTGAAGATTTGTTTTTAAATGATGAGCAAGTACAACATATTCTTTGTCTGGTTTGATTAGGAAATATTGATTATGTTCCCTGTAGAAGATTTATTTTTTATCATACAAATAAGAACTTCCTAAGACCATTCCACATTCATTTAGTGGCACCACATCACATGTTACCTCATCCACAAACTTAGATGAAATTGCAAACTTTAATGTCCATTGCTTTGTTATGTGCAATTTATGATTGTTGCTTATCCATTTAAGTGAGTAAGTTTTATTATGCATCTGAGTGTTTAATCCCAATTGTTTAACCACTTCCTATGAAATCAAGTTAGATTGAGATCCACTATATATCAATGTGTCGACCTTAGTATTCCTCATAATAACCCTTATGTGAAACAATTTACTTCTAGAATCAAATCCATCACCAATTTTACCTGCCAAACCAACCAATGAGATTTTAGATTCATCACCTGAATTTGATCCCAAGTTTGTTGGTCATGTTGTTGTTGCAACTGTTTGCCTCCCTTTCCTCTCTTTGAACCACTTTGGTCTCTTCTCGGGATGCAATTTCCAACAATGGTCCTCATCATGCCCTTCTTTCTTGCAATTCTTGCAAGAGGGTTTCTCTTCCTTTCTTTCCACTGAATTTGTCTTCTTATCATTCCACTTCCTTTTGTCCTCTTTCTTTGAAGACGATTCCTCTGATATACCAACTCTTGTTTTCCCTGCCTCAATGTATGTTGCTTGAACAGAAACCTCATCAAGATTAGTAGGTCCAAACATAAATACAGTGTTATGAATGTGTGTAGGTAAACATCCTATATACTTCATAAGAGTTTCTTGGGTATGTAAAGGAATATCTAATACCAATGCCATTTTACAAAATCCATCTATGTATTCTTGCACTGTTTGTCCTTTTCTTAGTTTAATACCTTGCCATTCAATTAAATATTTCTCTTTATAACCCAAAGGATAGAATTGCTTTCTCAGTGCAGAAACAAAAACTTGTCATGATGGAAATACATTACCCACTTGTTGTGTGCCATTTTGCAACTTGTTTTGCCACCAGATGAGTGTTGTTCCTGCAAGTCGAAGCGATGCCAACTTGATTTGAGTTTCCTCATCCTTGATATGTTGCACACTGTAATAAACCTCCATTTGTTTGACCCAGTTATCAAGTCTCTCTGCATTGACTTCACCATCACACATAGGTAATTCAAATTTCACATCAAGATTAAGTAAAGACATTTCTTTCTTATGTTTATGGTAATGTTTTCTTGCAGTGGATTTAGAACATGAACTTGAAGAAGTAGAAGTTGATGGAGAAGAAGGAGGTGAAGGAGGAGTTTGAGGAGGATCCTCTCCTTCTTCACTTTTGACCTTTGAAGATTCACCTAGATTCGGTCTCTTCTGTTTGAAGTAATTCTCATATAGAACCTTCATCATCTCCGACATGGCGAAGAAATTTTTTTGAAACTCTTTCGTGTCATGAGAAAGTCCCTCTTCTGATGCCATATTCTCACTCTGATAAGTTCTCTTTCTCGATCCAATCTCAAGATTATCTTCAACAAGCTCACCTTCACCATGATTCAGCCTTTCCCTGGTAATCATGCAAACTCAAAAACCAACTGTCAACTAGCTCTAATACCACTTGATTCGAAAAGATCTTTTAACAACAATGGATGAGTTATAAAACATTAGTTATTTTACCATTTAGTAATTGAATGAAAGAGGAAGAATTAATGAAGAAACATGACAACCATAAATCAATATACATATTTGGAAATAAGTATGAATAAACAACAAACCATAACAACAAGATTGTTAACGGAGTTCGGGAATCTTGCCTACATTTCTGAGCCTTTGTCTCAGTGGGTGAGGCTTTCTTATTTCTGTTCAAAGCTTCAAAAGTACATCATAACAGTTCCAAATGTCTTACAAACTGATATGGTCATGTTCTACCAGATCTCGAGAACCCATCAAAACTGACGTCACTGAAAACAGATAACGAAGATCCCAGAAATGGATCGCAAAGGTACTCTCCTCAGTGGATTACCTGCATAAAAATGGCTTTGGATTTGCAAATATTCAACATTTCCCTATTTTGAATCCTTCCTATGGCTTCAATAACCTCTGGTTTATATAGGCTTGAAGTGGATAAAAAACTCCCAACTTCCCCCCAAGATCTGGCCTCAAAAGGGCCCAAGATCCTCCAAAAATGGTCAAAATCCATCAATATTAGGCCAAAAATCAATTTAAAATCTTAATATAAGGTAGAAAACCCAATAATTGGAAAAATTAAGGTGCAACAAAATTTGGGCCCCTGGTCACTTGCGCCCCTCCATATGGCCAAGCGTTATGCATTGGCCCCTTGATCGCCAGCCCTTGATTGCACACATACCATGTGGCCACATCCCTTACCTTCCACACGCCCCCTCTGCAATTAGCTCCTGATCATAGCCATTGGTTACATGCCCTGGTCTTTCGGCTAGTTCGACTAACTAGGTGCTAACCCCCACTCATCTGAACCAAGTGCTAGCATCCAGTTACATAGCAGGGTCATGTGGTAGCTCGTCGGAGGGTTGGGGCATATGCAATAACCATGCACCAACAGATATAAGAAAAGGGATTAGGTCTTATGGAAGAGTTGTATGGTATGAGCACATTGGGGGTTGGGGCTAGGCCCCAGCCCTTACTCCACCAAATATTACAACCCATTCTCTTTAAATATAAATTTCACACTATAGTTAACAAGTCATAATGTGAGCGGGTTGGTATCCCAGCCCTACCAAGTGTTTCGCCTCCCGGATCGGAGGTTACGGGTTCGACCCCAGTGGAATTCAAACTTTTTCAAACCATCGACCAATAGAGGAGTGCCATGTGGCATCCCAAGACTAGGCCACGTGGCACCATACCACTTGCCCACAAACTGCCATGTGTCAACAATTCATTCACCTAAGTAAATGCCACATGTCAAGCATTGATTCGACCACGTGTATTCCCAGTCAGTGCCACTATACCTGCCATGTCATTGTACGATCCTACAACCTGTACAGTCAGTTGCCACATCAACACTGTACGAACTATACAGTCAACAATTTTGCATGTTTGACTAAATGAACATACCGCGATATCTTTCACATACGGTGTCAATTTGAGTCCGTTCAAGTTGTGTTGGGTTTGTATCGATGAGGCCTATGCACACATCCATTTTGAAGTTATTCTGAGAACTTTTATTTTTATCCCTTCCTAGACCCATTTTGGTCCCTAGATCCATTTTGGATCACATACACATAATTTTTCTTACTTCTATGATCATGGTGAAGGTATAATGTCATCTAGTCTTTTGTGGCATGCTAGATTTCATCATATTAATTATGAAAGTCTTCGTTTAATGCGAAAGAATGGTATTTTTGGTATTCCTACCATTCCTAGAAAACTAAAACAATGTGATGCTTGTATTGTTGGAAAGAATAACAAACAACCTTTCCATGATTCTACCTATAGAGCATGTAGAAGACTTGAACTGATTCATTATTATTTATGCAACCCTATGTCTACTCCTTTTTCAAATGGAAATAAATATATAATGTCCTTTATTGATGATTACACCAGGATGTGTTGGGTGTATTTCCTAAAATATAAGTCCCAAGCTTTTGAAACATTTAAATTTGTTCATGTATGGATTGAAAATTAAGCTCGGTCTTGTATTGGCTCTATTCTCACTAATAATGGAAGAGAATATACATCTAATGAATTTGAAATCTACCTTCTCCAACATGGGATGAAACATCAAACCAAAGTTCCATACAATGATCCCCAGTAGAGCAGTGTGGTTGAATGAATTAACATGACACTCCTAAATATGGTTAGTTCCATGATGTTTTTCAAGAATATTAAATTGATGTTTTGGGATGATGCAGTTATATGTGCAGTTTATGTCAAAAACATGTGTCCATATCATGCTCTTAGAAACAAGACTCCATATGAAATGTGGTATGGCCACATTCCTTCGGTAAGGCATCTCAGGGTCTTTGGTTCCACCTGCTATGCCTTTATTCCTATGAAGAAAATAAGTAAGCTTGATGCGGGGAGACAGAAGTGCATCTTCTTGGGGTACTCAAATACCACCAAGGGGTATTGTCTATACGATGAGACAAACAAGAAGTTCATCATTTCCAGATATGTGATCTTTCTTGAATCCTCCAAGAAAGAAGAAATTGTTGAGAGGCAGCTTGATCATCTGGATAGATTAATTCATGTAAAGACATACCATGAATTTGATGATGAGATTCCACATCTTGAAGGGGGAATCCCTATCTTGGGTCAATCTCTAGAATCTCCTTTTGAAGCACCATATTCCCCTCTTGAAGAAGTTCTTGCCACTTCATCATAACTTGAAGTTCAATTGGATGATGTGACTGAGAATATTGAAAAGTTGAGGCTTGATGAGAACTCAAAACCATCCCAATCAGCTGAGCAACCTGGACATCTCATAAAGGTACACCAAAATGGCTCACTAAAACACTTGAAAGTGTTCATCGTGATGAGGTTGGGAAGACAGGAATAAGATTGTACTCAAAAAAAGATGGAGGTAATATAGATAATTCAAATTCAAGTGATGTAGATTATATGGAAGTTTCATATGATTGTGAGTTGAATTTATCTACTAACCTTGAACCAACTTCCTTTAAAGAATTTTATTCTCATGATGAATAGAAAGAAGCAATGTATAAGGAATATGATGATCTCATCAATAATGGGACATTGAATTTGGTATATCCTCCATTTGGAACCAAATCGATCAGATGGCTCACTTGAAAAACAAAAAGCAAGGCTCATGGAAAAAGGATTTGCACAGAAATAAGGTGTTGATTATGAGGAGATATTTTCCCCCATAGAAAAATGGGAAACCATCCACACTCTATTTTCCATGGAAGCACAGAATGGATGCAAAATTCATCAAATGGATGTGAAGACTTCTTTCTTGAATGGGGACCTGAAAGAGAATGTGTTCATGTCTCAACTAGAAGGCTTTGTTGTAAAGGGACAAGAACATAAGGTATGCAAACTCATCAAATCCTTGTATGGCTTGAAACAAGCACTATGATCATGGTATGAAAAGTTAACTGAGCATCTTCTGAAATTGAATTTCAAACATTTCAATCTTGACGTTGCTACTTTGTTTATCAAGAAAATTGGAAAAACTATTGTATATCTTGTAGTATATGTAGATGATCTGTTTATAACAAGGAATAATGAGAAATACATTGCATCCATAAAGAAAGACTTGAAGAAAGGATTCGAGATGATAGATTTGGGACATATTCACTACTATTTGGGAATTGAAGTGATACAGAACCCAAAATACATATTCATCTCCCAGAAGAAGTACATTGGATAAATTTTGAACAAGCTTGGTATGGCTGAGTGCAATCCTGTTTCAACTCCAATGGAACAGAATTTGAAACTCACATCAAAAGAAGGGAATGAATTTGAGGATGCAACCAAGAATAGACAACTTGTGGGAAGTATTATATGTCTTACTACCACCAGACTAGACATTTCATTTGTTGTTGGAATTCTTTCCAGGTTCATACAAAAGCCTTGTGAAGGACATTGGTTTGTTGCAAAGAGAGTTCTAAAATACTTGAAAGGAACTCAAGATTTTGGAATCAGTTACTCTAAGGTAGATAACTTCAACTGGATTGGTTATTATGATTCATACTTTGATGGGGATAAGGAAAATGGAGTGTCAACTTCAGGTTATCTCATGAGTCTTGGATCAAAAACTATCTCCTGGAGATCACACAAACAATCAGTCCCAAAAAATTCCATGACAAAGGAAAAATATGTGGCAGTTGCAGAAGCGAAAGGATATTGTGTGGCTCGGGAAAATAATTGAATATTTGCAGGAGAAACAAGTGAACTCTAATCCTCTCCTAGTTGATAATACTTATGCAATCAAGTTGTCCAAGAATCCCATATTCCATGATCGAACCAAGCACATCGACACAAAGTATCACTTGATTCAATATCATGTAGAGGCCAAGACTATTCACTTAAAACATTTTTGCATAAATAATCAAATTGCAGACATCTTCACTAAAGCACCTGGAAGAGAAAAAATTGGGAAGTTCAAAATGATGCTTGGACTCACACACACCCCTTTGGATTAAGGGGGGGAATGTTGGACACATAATCCGTTTGGGTTGTGTTACTTGTAATTATAATGTAAATACGAAGAGGCATAGGTGATAGGAATGGTCACTTGTTTGGGAAGACCAAGAGTCATTCAATTGTGTATGTATGCACCTACCTAGCTAATGCAAATCATCAATGTGGAGTTATCTTTTGTGTTTAAAGTATTTTTTAAATCTTATTAGAAACATTATAACTAATGTGAAAAGGTGGGCACTATAAATAATTCAATATATATATATAAGATTATAACATTTTTTGTTGATTTAATTTTTTTTTTTTTAATATTTTTTAAATCTTATTAGAAACAATATAACTAATGTGAAAAGGTGTGCACTATAAATAGTTCAATAGTTTCATTGAACTAGAGAAACAACTTTTAAATCACAAACCATCATCGCAAGCACTTCTTCTCAACTAAATCATTATGTCAATGCTAACATGATACTATTCCATCAAATCCCCATACCATATTGTGATAATGGACATCATCCACTCAAATCATTGGCATGCCTCGTGATGTAATTCAATGCCTCACATGATTCTAGTAGTTCATTAGGAAAAAATATGTTCGACCAATCTTTTCTTACATGTACTTTCACCTAGTTCATGATCACAATATAGTTCCTTATGGGAAAATATGCTTGACCGATCATTTCTTACATGTGCTCTCACCTATTCATGATTGTAATTTGTGGCTCTTACATGTTTCTATTTTACTTAAGCATGCATTTGTGTTTATTGTTACTTTTTTATATCCAAAATATGGCCTAGCAACTTTGAATAATAGTTAACACATTTTTGTTTATCTGTTTATGAATGCAAAATTTAGACAATGTTCATAATATTGTATGCATTGATATATGAAATACACATAATTTATGCTTATCTATCCTCTACCATATAGATCCTCTCTTTTTTTTCTTTTTTCTTTTCTGCTTCATTGACCCCTTGTGTAGCTCCCCATATTTTCTATATTTTTAGGTAGCTAGAGAGGTAGTAGTGGGGGCCCAAAGGGCCCATAGTGATAATAGTGGAGGCCATTCAATGTAAGGTGGACTAGATCCACTATATTATTAAATAAGGCCCACTATGGTAGCTATATCTAATAAATGGATAGTTAGATATAATAAATGTAAGAGGACTTCTTAGAAGGTTCTACTTCTAGAAGATTCCTCCTCTAGAATGTTCTTAGGTGATGGTAGCACTATATAAAGGGGTTCAAGAAATGTAATGGGACATGAAGAGAAGTATTGTATTTGATTGGTATATCAATAGGAGGATGCCCCCTCGAAGAGTGTTGTTGGGAAATAATACCCTACGGACTAACAAGCTAGGGCTGAACTTGTACGCAGATCATGACCCTATAGAAATCACTTTTAACCTATCACCCAAATACTCAAACCCCTTTTTTCACACACAAGCATGGAAAAGACCTACTAACCTTTTTATATCGA
>JASDQU010687866.1:11444-25608 GCA_032191745.1 Picea mariana
ACTATTTCATTGTGGAGTCTTTTGAGAGGCTCTGCATTTTATTTTTTTTCCTTTCATTGAAGCATGCTGACAATTTGGGGAAAACGTTACCTAGTGGAATGACATCACCATCCGCCCTCCCTAGTAAGCTTCCATTAATACTATGTTCTAGTTATTAAACGAGGTTTTGTTCTTCTTTTCATCTTTGTCATTCTGTGTAGCCTCTCCACTGATCACTGTAGGGGCTCAGTTTGGTGCGTAAGCTATTGAGGAGGCTCATTCTATCGATAGTGAGAATGGTAACTGGATGCGAAATGACCGACTTCCTCAAAATAAGTAAGAATATTTCCCTACTATTTTTTCCAAATTCCTTTCTAAATATTCTCTATATGCTGCCTCCACGTTCCCGACTTACATCAATCTATCACCGACATTGTAATAGGGTTAAGATGTATAAATTGTTACTGATAGGGTTAACATTGTTCTTCCCTTATCTTTATGCATGGTGACTTGGTGTTGGGTCTCGTACTGGGTTTTGCATGGGAGTCTACCATTCTGTAGGTCCTCCCATCCCACTAGGTGGTTTGATGACTATAGTTTCTCTTTAAATTTTGTTTGTAATTTCTATTCGATATATATGTGTCTTTATTCATTTGAAAATTACTTCACACCATGAATTTACTTGAGTCTGTATTATATTGGTATAACTCTTTTTCACTCTATTGATACCATTTACTTGTGTGTGTGAAAAACCATTTGTAGTGTGGCATTCGATAAGAAGGTTAATTCTGTATTCATTGTTTTATTACTCTGACTTGAAACATGGATGCCACGCGAGCCCCTTTGCACTTCTACTTTGCAAATGCTATAGTTTTATTATTGCTTCTTGTTTATTTCCTGAGAGTTTCATTTTTATCAAAAGCTAGCCAATCTAATGATGGGACCATGTTTTGTTGCGAGAGTACCCATCAGGCCCTTCAAGCTCACTCCTCCCCTTTCGATGTATTGATGGCTCGCGGCTATGACTGGAAGAATTTCTATGTCCATTCAAGATAAGTATTACTCTGCAAGTTGATACCTTCGTTATCTTATAATATTTTTCCTGTTAAAATTTAAATATCATTGGTTTCTATTTGACGCTAAGAAACACGTCTCGTTTTTCTTGCAAGATTACAGGGTGGTTGCGATGGATCAGAACCACACCTTGTCCAAGAAAGGTACTCCAGTTTTATTTTTCCTCTCTTAAGTGAGTGCCCTAGATTTCCAAGCAAAGATATCATTTTGATCTATAATATAATCATCAAGGGAGAGGTTCATCCGGTTTCAAATATGACTGAAACGTTATTTTTGTAGATTCAAGTTAAAGGAAAGATATAGGGACCAAAGCTCTTGTTGCTATGTAATAGGAGGATAATAGCAGGACTATACCGTTAGTCCCTAAATTTTACAGTCGACTTAGATGGAAAATCGATCGGTTCCTTTCTTCCAAGATAATAGATCTTATTATACATATATTTCTATAATTAATAACAACATGTACCTATGTACAGTAATTATGTCTTTTACCCTTTCCAGGTTTACTTTTGATTCCTATGTTTATTTCTATAGCTCTTCCCTTTCAATTTTTACTGTAGTGAGTTTATGCATAACGCAAATGTATGGTTCCAGGGTGTATATTGTTCACTTCCTTTAGTTTACTAGTGTATCATTTTATTTCGAGGACTTTGTTTGTGGTTGTCTAAACTATTTGTTTCATCTCAGAGATTCACTTTTTGACTATTTGAGCTATTCATTTCATTTCAGAAATTTAATTATGATTGTCTGAACTAATCATTTTTGTTTACATTGAAACAGTCTGGTTGTAATAGACCCTTATTTCTACCTTTGTATTTGGTATATGATAAGTTATGTATGTATCATTCTAAATTCTCAAGTTTATTTTCCAAAATTTTCTTACTAAAGAGATACAGTAAAACTGTAAGAATTATATTATTTTTACTTTACTCCAACAACAATAATTCAAATAACATTTGACCAGAAAAAGAGTAGATAGACATATCTAAAAAAAAGTTGTCAAACAACAAATGGAAAAAGGACGTTCCACCCAACCTTAGAACAGGGAAGCCAAATCACTTGTCCTGTTCACCCCCTAGCCTAGCCATGAATCCATGAGGGATAACTTGGAACTCCTCCTCAAAAATGTCTTTCATTTTTCAGTAGTTTTCTTCTTGCCTCACACTCAGTAGGTAGTTATCATAACATCAAGAGATTTATTTCCTTTTCCCCGCATACTTGGAACGTCTTGCCCCCTCACATATGCCATATATTCAAGTCATTTTTTCCTAGGTCTTTTTCCCTCCCTTGGGAATTTTTGTATCTTTCTAAATCCTTGATTTTCAGGGGCTTCTAATGAATGAATTCTTGATTTTCCACTTGTAACAATCATCCCTGAGGTAGTTCCAATATGTTCCCCTCTCATGGAGTGATGGTCAGATGATTTCAACATGGTTGTTCCATTTGTCTTCCAGCAATAATTATAAAATATTTTTTTTCATACAAGTGTCATAGTCAAGAAGTTATTTGGGTCAAATTAGGTCTCTTCCCAATAGTCACAATCATTAAATACAATTGATTAAATTTTAAATTCGGAATTGCCAAAAATGGCAAAAATTTTCCAATTTTGAATTTACCAAAAATGGAATAATTTTCCTAAGAAATCTCAAACTTAAAAATATATTTTTTTTTGTTTGGGGATGTAACATCCTTTCCCACTTCAATAAAACACTATCCTGAGTGTTCAATCATTTCTTGGAATAGGATTGGATGAAATTTCTGCAAATCTCCCTCCAACTCCCAAGTGGCCTCCTCAGGGCTAAAGTGCTTCCATTGCAGCTTTACCTAAGCGGTGGCTCTATTCCAAAGTGTTATTTCTCTCCCGTCCAGAGTGCACAGAGGTTCTGCCTATAGCTCGCCTTTTGGTTTCACCTCCACCAAATTCTAATCAATCATATGAGTAGGGTCATGAACAAAATTATTTAACAAAGAAACATGAAATACATTATGAATTTTTAGATTTGCGGGAAGTGCAAGTTGGTATGCTACGGGTCCAATTTGAGCTAGTATCTCGAAGGGCCCACAAAACCTGGGTGCTAACTTGGCACATTTCCCTAGATTTATTGAGCTTTTCTGGTCTTTCACTTTTAAGTAAACATGGTCTCCCACTTGAAAATCAAAGTGTCTTCTTTTCTGGTTTGCATAACTCTTCTGTTTGTTCTATGCCTCTTTTAAGTTCTGTTGTACTTTTCTTACCGTGATCTCCATGTCCTAGAAAATTTCTGGTCCAATCATGAGTTTGTCAACTGGGTTATCCCAACTAATTGGAGTCATACACTTTATGTCGTATAGTACCTCGAAGGGCATCATTTTAGCCGAAGTTTGGTACCCATTGTTGTATGAAAATTCTACCAAGTGCAAGTAATCTTCCCACTTGTTTGGTTTTGTTATTACGTACATGCGGACCATATATTCTATGATTTGGTTTGTTTGTTCAGTTTGTCCATCCGTTTTTGGATGATAATTCGTGTTGAAATTCGAGTTAGTATTTATCCCTCCAAACAATTCTTTCCAAAAAGTAGATGTAAATTTTACGTCTCTATCTGAAATCACCATTTTAGGAATACCATGCAGCCTAAAAATTTATTTCATGAATATTTCGGCGATGTCAATAGATTTAAAAGTAGACTTTACAGGAATAAAGTGTGGTGACTTACTGAGTTTATCGATTACCACCATAATAGAACCATTATTTTTCTGAGTTTTAGGCAAAACTCTAATAAATTCCAGTGACATAGTCTCCCATTTCCATTCTGACACAGGTAAGGGATACAACTAGTTGGCTGGATGCTGGTGTTTGAATTTTAACTACTGACAATCTTGACACTTAGTTAAGTATCCTTTTGTTTCTCCCTTCGCATTAGGCCAACAAAATAACTTTCTTAGTGTTGTTATCATTTTCTGGTATCTTAGATGACCGGAATATGGTTTCTTATGCACTTCATTCAATATTGTTAATTTTAATTCTGTCGAATCTGGTATGTATATCCTATTTTTAAACCGTAGTAAGCCATCCTTGTCCAAAATCGTGTCTGTTTTGTTTGAAATTTTTGTAGTGTTTTGTACTTTTTCCACTGTCTTAGTGTAATTTTCATTGTTATTACCTCCAGTCTTTATCCTCTGTTCAATATTTCTTCCTACCCTGCTAACGTTTATTTCAAGCAACCCATGAGCTCTTCTACTCAAAGCATCAACTACCTTGTTTTCCTTATCCCTGATATGTCTTACCTCAAAATCAAATTCACTCAAGAAGGCTAGCCATCTAGCTTGTCTTGCATTAAGGTCTGGCTGACTAAACAAAAATTTCACACCACTTTCTTCCCATTATGTAGTGTTGCCACATTTTTAAGGCATGTATTATTGTTACCCATGATTTTGGTCCTCATGATGATGTATCAATGATGGTGTACTCACGCTCTTCATAAGAACTTTTACTTGAGAAAAGTTGCTTTCTTTTCTTTCCAAAAATCTTAGTTTTGAGGAAGGCTCACAGGCTGCTAATACATTTGCCTGCGAGAATGCATGATTCTCACAGGCTGCCTTAAGCCAGGGTGTGAGAAGTTCGCACTATGCTGAACTACTAGGGTGCGAACCCTCTCTAAAGCAAGGAAAAAGATGAAATTCTCAATGCTTCTAGAAGGGAATCTTCAAGAAGGATGAGATGGCATTCGAATGGTTATCCTAGTACTAGATTTCCTGATATCTTGGGATCATTATTATCTAAGTAACTAATCCATTCTCTCCTATATATTGAGGGAATTCTCATGGAAAAGGTTAAGCATAAGCATACAAGAAAGGTTCATTGGAAAATTAGTGAGAGATTGTGTGAAGGATTGAAGCTACAGAAGCCTAGAGACTCTAGCCATTCAAGGAGCTGATCTTCTTCATACAAGTGAGAAAGTGTGTGTGTCAAAGCTAGGATCCATCGAAATGAGGTTTGCAACATCAAGGCTCAGGTTGTAAATTTGCTTTCCATTATTATGATACAGTAATATGTCCCTTTCCCATAAATATTATCTCACTTTATTGTATAACTCCTTGATCATATACATAGATTAGCTGTATAACACTTTATTGTTCTAGATCTAGGTGGATCTAGGGAGATTGATTTGTGTCCGCACTTACGAATTTATCCTATAACAAAATTGGCGACTCCACTGGGGAACATCCCTTTTTCTTTGTGGCTTTCAAGTTCTTTTTGTGGCCATTTTCTCTAGTTTCACTTTCCCTCTGTCCTATCAGTCTTTGAGTCTTCAAGATATCCTGATAGACCTTCTGGGTCCAGAAGCTTTGTTAAATTTTTCTCCTTTTTTCAAAATTTTGATCATGTTCAAGAATTCTTGCACTGCAACCCATTACAGCCTGCGAGAATGGGTAGGGTTCGCATCCTGCTAGTAGGTTTTAGTGCGAACTGTTCGCACCCTGCTCACAGGTCACCTACGAGAATCAGGGATTCTCGCACTGTGCATTATTGCCTGCCTGCGAACATTGTTTTTTAAAAGTTGGATTTTGAGTTTTGGGTTTTTCAACTGCCCAGATAAGTTTGATTTCCTTTGATGAGTTTCTTGGACCTCTGATTGACATCTTTCTTGTTTTTGCTGGTGTGCACGAATAGTCTTAGGGTTTCAAGGCCTTTCTTGTCTTTTTGGACTTGACTTTCTTTTCTTGACTTCTTTTGGCAAAACCATTCTCTATGGCTTCAAGATCTGAATGTGTCTGAGTAGTTAAGATCCAGTGATTGGTTGAAAGTTAAGTTTTCTTGGTTTTTCTCATTTGCTTATTAGTTTGGAAGACGATTTTCTTTTTGCATTTGAGAAGACTTCCTTGGTTTGCTCTTTATTTTTGTTTTCATTGAAAGAGTTAATTGGGTTCTTATCATTGCTTGTTCATTTAGATTCTTGATTTTTAGTACTTTCACTATCATAGTGTTAGTCCTTTTTGAAAAGTGAACAACAGTTTTTCTTTCAAAAATCATTTTTTCGTTTTAAGAAAACATTGAAAATCAAATTATTGATATTGTTGAAGTTATTTGAAAAAGACGCATAGAGTTTTGTCATTCGATAAAGTGATTGTTTGCATTTGCATTTTGAGGGAATTTTGCATTGTAGTTTAGGGTTGATCTAGAAAACTTCCTCTCTCTCCCATACATAGGATTCATTGAACTAAAAGTTGTATATTTCATTCTCATCCTTGCATTGTTGGGTCAAAGTCATACAACATAAGTTTCACTTCCATTTCCTTTGAGTAAACAACAGCCCTTAATAACACTGCGTAGGATAACCATTTAGCTAGGCTATCACTTTGGAGTAGGAAGAGAGATACACTCTCCAAAAGCATAAAACACACAATAGCATCTTGTGTTAGGGAGTGTTAAATTCTATTTGCAACATTCTGTCCTGGGAAGCCCTTCTCACACAAGGGTCAAGCACTAAGTTGCATTGATGTTGGCAGAGTTACTCACCCTGCTTTGTTGATATCATTGTAGATATTGCACGTATTACGGGGGTCGCTCAGAGGTATACCCACAATGATGAGTGGAAGCCTTTTGAGTTGATTTCGGGGTAGATACCATGCCCTTGCATGTGGATCGGACTGACGACTGTTCCCCCAGGCTTTATTGTTGTAGGCGGTGACCTTAGTGGCCTATCTCTCTAGGTTCTTACCCAAGGTGACTGTGGAGGGGAAAGTCTTCACGGTACCTGGAATTGACGTTGACCAAACTCACTCAGGCTCCTTGGAGGGTAAATCCACAATTACTGCGTGGAAGCTTGCACCAGGGTGTAAGTCCGTTAAGCAGGTCATCAATGTAAATTTTCCACCTTAGCCCCACCCCTTCTTGTCTCGTTATTGCGATGTTGGATTTCATCACCAACTAGTGGATTCAAAATTAGAAGATCTTGTTTGCTTGGTGTTGCTTCCTAGATTTTGTTTACTAGTGCGTGTTGTTTGTTTCTCGAAGTTGACCATAATATTTTCTTCACAGAGCTTGTCACTCGTTCACAATAGCTCCCCCACGTCGTTCACGTAGAATGCAGGGTTTATCTCAAGAACATCTGGACGATTCACAACCCTTACCTGCAGCTACCCATAAGGGCTCTCCTTAGCAGGGTGCCACTCCTGAGGACTCTCCTCGGAAGAGTGAAGTTCCAGGAATTTCTACACCACATCCATAGGTAGACCAAACTAACTCTCTAGAACCTTTCCGAATTACCAATACTAGAGAGTATTTTCGAATTCCCCGTGGTGAACGACCCTTTGTGCGATTAAATTCTTCCAAAGATTTAGTTGTTACCTCTTCTGGATCACCCATTGGGCCTTTTCCTGGTGAAGAAGGCCAAGATCCTTTTTGGTCTGCAGATGTTCGCAGCCCCCTGTTTGGTCCTGATTAGCCTGTAGTCTTCGAAATCAACCCCCCGGTGTTTTCTGAGACAGAGACTATACCGTTGGATACTACTTATCACTTTACCCTCCCTACCGAAATGGATCATCTCGCAAATACTATGAGTGTCCCAACCCGGTTCACTGCGGATGATCTTGCTATTCCCCCTTTTGTTCCGACACTACCACCCAGATACCGTGCGTTGAGTGCTTTGTTGAATACTCCAACACCTCCACAAACCCCTGCCGGTTCTCCAGGTGGTCCTTCTTTTCTTGGGCATCATATTCCCGGTTTTACTCCAACACTCCCTCAATTTCCTTCTGGCAATCCTAATCCTAGTGGAACTATCCCATCCATTACACCCAACTTGCAGATTCCTGTTGGTGGACCAGGTGGTATGATTCAAACTCCTCTTACTGGACACATTCCACTTAATACACAGCCTTCGAATGGAACACAATTTCTGGTTGGAACTCCACCCGCGATAGCGGGACCACCCTCACCCTTTGGACAAAATATACCTCCTTCGTTGACCCAGTTTTGGAATCAGATGATAAAAAATCCTCCTCAAACGTCTGGGGGGCACCAACCTGTCCCTACTATAGGGCAACCTTACCCAGGTATAACCAATCCTATTTGGGGTACGAATACTCAACCTCAGGTCCCTGCTCAGGGTTACAATCCCTGGAGCTACTATCCTCTCCAACCACCACCGAATCTGCCTGGACCTTCCCATTATGGGCAGATTTCTTACGGTCCTACTGGTTTGCTGACGGGGATTCCACCCCAAAGCCATCAGTACCCGCAGGTGAATCGAAAGTTACCTTTTCTTGCTACTTTGGATTTGTCATATTTGTCTAGGATTTTGAATGATCCTATTCGTCACTCTCCCCAATGGCCTGTTATCCCCACCAAGCTTCCATCGGATATTCCAAAATTTGATGGGAAAGTGGGAGAGGACCCAAACAACCACGTCATGACCTTTCACCTATGGTGTTCATCCAAATCATTAATGGATGACTCTATTCATCTTCGTCTTTTTCAACGAGCCCTTACCGGTTCTGCTACGAAGTGGTATATTGAATTGCCACAAGGTTTCTTCTCTAATTTAAACACCCTAGTTATGGATTTCCTTACGCATTACCAGTTACCAATCCATTATGATACCGAGACTAAGATTTTGACCTCCTTCAAACAAAGTAAAGGCACTCATATTTCTGATCACATCCATGAGTGGCGAAGGAGACAACGTCTCATTAAACTTGAGCTCCCTGATTAGTTACTGGCCGAATGGTTTACAAAATCCTTTGTGAACGAGATCGGTAAGGAGATAGCCATGGGTAGCGTCGTCACAAAAGAGCAGGCTATAATTCATGCTCAGTATCTTGATCTCGTTTATTCGCAAACGGGAACCCTTTACGATTTGCTACCTGATTTTCCTCTCCATGATACTTCCAGCACTTCAACCACTCCAGCTACCTCGCATGTGGCTGATGGTGTGATTAGTACCGCTCAAACCCAATCACATTCTGTTTCAAGCGTGAACCCTAAATCTTCTTCTTCTAATGTGAAAAATGCTCTGTCTCTTGCCCCTCCCACCGACAAGACTTCAAAGGTAAATCCCTGCCGGTAAGAACAAATCTAAAAAAGGGAGAGGTAAGAATAAGGATGGAAAAAATAATAATCAAGTATAACAAACCAAAACTACCCCTGTTGATGATCGGGATAAGCGCAAACCACGATACCCTTGCCTTATCTGTGGTGATGATCACTACACGAAGGATTGTCCATGACGTGTCGAGGTCACTAAATTCCTTCAAGGAAATCCCAAACCTTCTACCCTGGATGTCTTGTCCAAACCCTTCCCGTCTCAACAACAGGCTCAGTTGGTCATCCATGACCAACCCTCACCCTCTACTACCTCTTATGTTTTCATGTGTACTAGCGATTCTAAGCAGAGTAATGTTGCACTCACTACTCGAGCCAAAGATTATTCTCCTTCTAAGGAGAAGGTTGACGACTTACCTCCTTCCTTGGTACAACCCTCTCTTGCGACTCCACCTACAAATGGTCCTCTTCATCTTGAACGATCGAGCCTAGACACAGTTCTACGACCCCCCCCAAAGGGCGTCATTCGGAAATCATCTTTCAATCCACATGCTCGTGCCGCCCAGAACTACAACATAGTTGAAGATCTAGCCCAGGCACCTTCCACGATGTGAGCCCTTGAAGTCCTTTAGTCTTGTCCTGCACAATGGAAGGCACTGTTGAAAGCTATAGGTGGAATTGACCCGACATATACAAAATTAGTAATCTTTGACTTGGAAGATCACATTCCAAGGTTACCCCCTCAACTCGCGTTCCAGATTCAAGTGGTTGTCTCTGACAAGAACATTTGTCGAACTGTCATCGATGAGGGTGCCTCGACTTGTGTGATGTCTCTTGATTGTTGGAAAGCCATTGGATCTCCTCCTTTAAATGAATCCCAGAACATGCTTAAAGCCTTCAATGGCTTAGGTTTTAAGCCCCATGGTGTTCTTCCTTCGTTGCCTATCACATTAGAAGGAAAAATGGTCGAAGTCGAAGTGGAAGTATTTGACACTCCCCTCGATTATAATCTTCTGCTTAGCCACAGTTGGATCGATTCGATGTGTGTTGTGGTGTCAAATCTTTTCTTTGTGCGACGTTTCCCTCATCAAGGAAAGGTTGTCACCGTAGATCATCTAGATTTCTTCAATTCTGATACCCATACTAGCAACGTGTCATTTATAGCTAAAACCCCACTAGGTTAAGAGAACGTTGGTGTAGTCCTGTTAAAGGACTCCTCGTTAATGGGTACTTTTCCCTTTCCACCACCCGATGTTCCTCGCCCATCAATTGCTTCTATCAACATGATCTCCACCATGCCTCATGAAATTCCTGTATCTCATGAGCCTTGGATTGTCCTTGACCCTGGAGATCATCTTCGTTACGGCGACGCAATGCCGTCAAGTTCGGTTGAATCTGCCTATCAAGCCATTCAATCGGCAACACCTACTACCCTCTCTCTTGATGAGTTGTCTCCCAATCCTTTTCGTGTTATCTTTCCCACTAACAAGATGATCATGTCCTTCATGGAGGACACCCCTTGGGATGATGGACATCATCATTCCATTCTCTTTCTGGAGCAACAGACTCTTGAGAACTACCAACGGATTCCGACTCCATCGTCCTTTGTTGTCATCTTGCCTTTTCCTGTGGTCCCAATTGATCCCTTTACGCACGGGGGCATCTATTTCATGACATGTCACCCTCACTGGACTGGGGGGCATGGTTGCACTATTGTAGCTATTGATTACTTACGAAATGGGCCGAGGCGATGCCGCCATTTGACAACAATGGTATCCCTTCGAGTGAACCCAGGAATGGGTTGTACTTGAAGAAGTACTATGCATAAGTCATCTGTGCACAAGTACTTGTATTTTTATTGTATCATACTTTTTGTGTGCTACTTTAGTTTTCTTTTGTCATTATCTGGTCTTTGCCCTTATGTGATGTTGTGATTTGATTTCCAGATGTCGGATTTTTTGCTACCCTATTTTGGCTTCACTGATGGTGCTAGCCATAGTACTCAGAACCTTGCTTCCGCTGCGTGGGCTATTTATGCCCCTACAAACGAACTTGTATCATTACAAGGTGTGTGTCTCGACCATGTGACCAACAACATTGTAGAGTATAGCGCCATTATTGAGTTATTGGTTGATGCTATCTCGCTTGGAATTCATCGTTTAGTGGTGCAAATTGATTCACAGTTAGTAGTACTACAGTTAAGTAATATCTATACTATTCTAAGTCCTACTTTGTTACGAGTGTATTTGCGAATTCACCTCTTGGAATGTTCTTTTGATTACATTGAATATCAACACATTCCTAGATGTCTAAATACATTAACAGATGCATTGGCTAATTATGTATTGGAAAGACATTTGAATCATTTATAAATCAATCACTTTAATATTCACACATTTTTTAAAAGTAAACCGGTAGAAGTCGTCTGTATATATAACAATCAAAAGAATTTATTTTTACAAAAGTTTTGTCCGAAGACCAAAATATCAAAAACTAAGGCTCGTAGCCTCTACAAAGTTACATCAAGGATGACGTTCACAGTAACACATGACTGCCCTAGCTACCCTACGGAGCAGTCGACTCATAGCTGCTGATACCCCGACAGTATGACGCTGATCGCGTTGTGGAACCTCCTACAGAGTCATATCTGGAATGTCTGCAGTCAAGCCCTCGAGATTCTGTTCCACCACCTGATAATCTTCAGCATACTATGGTGCTGCTACTGCTAACTCTCCTCTCTGCTGAATGGGAGAAGTGCCAGGAGGTCTATATGGTCCAACATCTATGTTATCAACAAACAATTTTGTATTAGTCTTTGGAACATATAAAAACAAAAACATTTAAATATGATAAAAATTCAAAAACATTTAAAAAGAGAAAATGCATGTTCTTCTTACCAAGGTCACCCCACTAACTATCCTTAGGCAGTGCTAAGTCTGGATATCCTCAGAAATCCAACCTAGCATAGGCGTAGTCATCGACCATCAACATCTGGTTTTGAAGCCAGTCAAAGAAGATATCGTCATACTTGACGATTGGTCCTGCCACGTGCCGGGCCATGAGCCGACACCATCTCAACATCCTTGGATCCCTAAGACCTAGTATGTTCCACTCTACCTATAGTTTGAATACGGGGACCCTCTCGAGGAAGAAGGAAACCAGCAAAGATTCGTACCCAAATTGTTTCAAGTCACCTCGCCTGCATTTGGTTAATTGTTTTTTGATACTGCGAAGCACAACATCTGCCCAGTTTAACACACAAGGCTCGGTACACTCGATTGCATACTGGAAGTATCTTTGTAATTCCATATGTGGAGAAAAACTCCCAGCCATCCAAGCTATATTAAAAAGGATAGTGCGGAGAGTCAAGTCTTGTACCCTCCAGATAGCCACTTTTCCCTTTTTCCTCTCAGCCTCTGGTACACAATATTGATTGCGGTACTCACTCATCTTCAGCCCACCACCTCTACTACCAGTTAGGCTGACATAGTACCCCCGTCGGGATAATCTGGTCAGAAAGTATATGTCGTCAATGTCTATGGACAAAGTATGAGCTCCTACATTGAAAATTTGTTGATCTGGGTCCCACATACGGACCAGGAACTCTAGTAATCTGACTTGGGCCCTCATGCCCGGGATGCGGAAATATTTTAAGAGCCCACAATATCTCAATGCATCTATGGTGGGAGGATGATTCTCGGCATTTGCATTATCCTCTTCATGTTCTCTCTCCCGCCACTCAAGAACCATGTTGTGGCTATTTATCTGCACAAGGAACATAGAAAAGAGGATTAATGATTTTATTCATGATCTGAATCTTTTTCATTGGCTAAACGTTTAAATTTTTTTTTGGAGTTTGCGGTTCTTGCAGGTGCCCCATTAACACAGTGTGAGGACCTCGTAGGTGGCTCAAGGCCCACCTATGAGAACGCATCATTCTCACAAGTCCCGCATGGGCTGCCTGTGAGAATGCCAACACGCATGTAGGGTTAAAAAAACAACTTGAAACAAAAATTTTAACCAATGAAATCAAAAATTTGAACCATGAAAATGTCAAGAATGAAGAGCTTACCTCAATGTTGTAGACGTCTCGTCGAATGGTATCTTGTAGCTCCCGTAAATCGATGCCAAATTCGGAGGGTAAAAAGGGGGTTTTGGAGCTCACTAGTGGAAATGTGAAATGATATGGTAAAAATGGTTATGTACTCTTTTAATTTACTTTTTACTATGTCATTTTAGGTTTTTATGTTTATTTATTGATTAAACCTAATCCCTAATATCAAGATGAGTGTAATGACTTACAGGTGTGATAATGTTGATGATTAATACAAGGGTATGGACATATTTTTCTTCGTTATGGCATGTTTTTTATTGTTTTTTATGGTTTTTACATAAAACCTCGAGCGTCGTTTTTGTCCGTTCCTATGCTCGTAAATACATGAGAACGTGATCGAGCATAGTTTTATCACTTTTTCGGGCTCAACAAGGTTATATGAAAAAGGAACCCCCCTGGAGTCCTCTTTAAGCTCTTTTCAGACTCTCTAAACATGAAAAGATCGCCGAGCGACCTTGCTATTTTCATGCTCGCTAAAGTATTTGAAGTACACGTCTGGTGAGTGATAATTTATCTCGTTTTCGGTCTCGTCCAAACTATATTATGAAAAAGGAACTAAGAGAGTTCTCTTTTAAGTGTTTTTCCAAACTCTATAATCTTGAAAAACGTTCGAGTTTTCTATCTCTGGACTCGTTAAACAAACATTGACAGACCCATAATGGGACTGAACCACTCCTTCTTAGGGTTCGTTAAACATACTTCGAGGGATTATCCAAAGAATGAGATTACATCAACAAGCATATGTTATCCTCCTCAAGATTGCGTAAAAATAAAGAGTTACTCGCCAGAAATGCTGGGGGAAAATTTGGGAAAGGGATATATTTTCATCTTCGTATTAATTGGCAGTAAGTGTCGCTCTTAAACATGACACCCCCTATTCATCATTTGAAGCCAGTTTGGGAAATCCATTTGCCTCTCATTCGATTTGCTACAAGGTCATTCCCTGTGTCATCTTTGAGTCAATGCTGCCA
>JASDQU010687866.1:34660-48867 GCA_032191745.1 Picea mariana
CCACAACCTAGACTTAACACAAGCACTTTTCGCAACTCGTGAGTTCGTGAGTTGAAGACCCTCGACTAATCTTTCTCCAAACGCCGATACCCGAGATGCAATACAGGTATGGCTCCTCCTTGTTAACACCTTCTACACATAACCACCAGCTAGGGATAAGTGCTAGCACTACTCGCAACTCGCGAATTCGCGAGTTGGAGTGTTGAACCCTCATGCTCCTCCTTTGCAAAATCTCGAAGCACGATAAGTCAACGATGGGTTGACCCCTTCCAAGGTGACTCGTGTATGCCACCTATCGCCTACTTATGCCTTTTCTCTGTGCTCTATGTTTTCACCACCTGTCAACCACGCGATCCCCACCTAATAGATGTGACACGTGTTCATACAATCCCTTGGCACTTGGCACTTCGCGACTTCTACAGTGAAAAATAAATTCTTTCAACCCCCAAACCCCTGATATGTGATACCATGCAGAGGTTATGATCCAACGGTTCTCCTGTGGATTGGATCCAATGGTCTGGACCTCCTTCCCTACTCCTCACAACTCGGGACTTCACGAAACCAAGAATTTGGTCTGCCCTCCAAACTCACGAACCTCGAATTCGTGAAATGATCCAGATCTCTACCACCTGTCCTTCGAAATGGACAGTCTTGATGCTTTCGGGACTTAACGGGTCCTCTTCCTTATGCTGTTACGAGGTTTAAACCTTGTGCACCTTTTCTGGATCCAATGGCTCATGGTAACTCGACACTTCTCCCTCAAAGTTTATGCCGCCCGTTCTACCCTTATGTGTGGCTTCCTAGGTATGACGACTATCGGTCCTTGGTGCTAGATTCGATGGGCCAGATCCTTTTTTCGATGCACCTCCCAGGGACTAAACCTCATGCACGTATCCTTGGTCTAGCGACTCTCAGGCCACTACACTCCAGATGCGATGGCTGGCACGATTTCACTATCTCGACAATTGTAAGTATGGGGTGCAGCCTCCTCTACTCCTCCAACTTTTGATTCCTAAATGTATGGATATTTAAGGGTTTAAACCCCGTGTGCCTTCACCTGATCCAACGGTTGTCAGGTATTGCCACTAGATCTGACAATTCAGATCTATACTCCTTGCACACTCTCCTCCTGGTGCCTGGACGTAGATTCAACAATCCAGATTTTTCCTCCCAACACTTATCCAATGGTAGTTGTGCTCTTCCTCCTGAGTTTCTTGGCTTTCTGACTTAGAGGATTTTCTAAGTCTCGAAGGTCTCGACCTTTGAATCTTCCTTTTGTGAGCCCGGTTCCTTTGGGTCTCATCTGCATTATAGAAACGTTGTCCCTTCTGAGCTTCGTCCTCTTGGAGATTTACTCCTGTGCACACTTTGCATTCTAGGACCTCAAATAACTCAGATTCAAGAAGTTTTCTAGAAAAGAAAAATACTTACGCCCACTCGGTGTTCTTCGGCTCGATGCACACCTTGCAGAGCCTACAGAGTATTCAAAAACCGTGTGAGTGTCTTCTCCTGTGACACTTCTCTTCTCTTTGAACTCGAAATAGAGTCCCTCCCATGCACTCTATTTATGCACTGAATACCCTCCTGGCAGAGTTTTACAGAACCTTCAATAGTTCTGTCTTCTCCCCATGCTTTCGCTACACATTATTCACCTCCAGAGTGTTCAGTAACTCTGAGGCTTCTCCTGAGTTGTGAATTCTACTGGTGTGCCTCCCTAGCATGTTCTCCTCTAATCTCAAACAAGAGATTCAGATATGCACTCCTTGCGCTGGCTACAGAAACTCCTCTGTTATGTTGTGCACCCCTTGCACAGCCTGAAGAACCCAGATAGAAATTGACAAACTCACAAATAGATAGTAAAATCTATCTATCACCTATGTCTACAACATTCATTCCTGAAACATAAACACATGAACAACAATATGTATGAAAAACTGCTTTTTATTAATCCAGAAATGCCTAACAAGGTGTTTACAAAGGCTGGACTGTAACAAGTCTCAGCTCTCTCTCTCTCTCTTGAGACCTCTCTGCTCTAGTCTCTCCTCCTATCCCTCTCTCTACTCTAATTTCTTCATTACAAAATGAGGGCTCCCATGAGCTTATCTTCAACCACCGTCTCTGAGATATCACTATCACAAGGCATCTCCTACGACAACATTACATAAATGGATGCCCATTCCTGACTACGACTTGGGCTTGTTGCAGTAAACCATTAACGTAAACCTCAACCACTACATGTACAAAGACGTGGTCTGGCATTAAAAGCCTTAAAACATTTATTGAAATTTCAAATTTCAAAATTAAGAGGGTTGTGCCTCTCCCTTTCTCCATTAAATGTGTGTTGGATGTGTTGGCTGGCTAGCACGCTGTTGACATGGAGCGATGCTCCTGCATCATTTTGACCACCTAAGCTGAATTCATTATCAGAAATAAAGTCAACCACTTTCCTTTTTGTTCCTATTGCTAGTTGTACCAGCCATGATTTTTCCTATCTCATTTTCTTAAGTTTATTTGACTCTACTACACCAGGAGTGATATAACTTAATGTAGCTCTAGGATCAATTGAAACAAAAAGTCGAGTGTTACTGATTTTACCTTCAATTTCTACCATAGAGGAATGGTGGTTATCTTGTCGACCATCCACAACTGCATTTATCTGATGCAAGCTTCTACCCACATCACCCATCGTTGAGGCTTCCTAAAAATTGTTAACAACAGTTCTGGTTGTTGAATTTAAACGTGCACAGTTTCTCCTTAGATGAGGTTCTTCACATTCCCAACACTTTAATGGTTCGTGGGGGTTGTCCCCAAACTTTTTTGTTGCCATATTTATCGGTTTACCATTGCCTTGCGTATTTGGATTGTTGGAATGAAAATATTTTATAGGAAATCTTTTTGTTGCATTCTGATAAGGAGTTGACTGGTATCCCTTCTTCTGCTGGTTCATTTGGTATTTTTTCTTATCCTTCCAATCTTTGGGAAATTTTTTCCATTGTTTGTATTGATCATTGATCGTAACACATTCGAGCTTTTATGAATACTTTACTCAAGGATTTGGGGTTATCAAACTTGATTTTGTCCTTATAAGACTGTGGTAAACATCTTAGGAACCACTGGATTTTTACCTTGTCCTCTCGGATAAAAGGTACAAACCTTCGTAATTCAAGGAATTTGTTTATCAGATCCTCCATAGTCATTTGACCAAGTTGTATCTCATAAAATTCTTTTGTTTTCCTTTCATAGTAGCTTTCAGATAGGTACTGCTTCTTGAAATATTTCTTAAAGTATGCCCATTCCATCTGTTTCTCTTTTAGTCCCTTGGTCAATTTCAGATCTTTCCACCAAATGTTGGATTTTCCTTTCAGCTTATAGATAGCCACTCTAACCTTCATATTGCTAGAATAATTGTAGATCTGGAAATAATTCTTGATGTCTAATAACCATGCCTCATCTTCCTCCCCTGTTCTGGATTCCCCATCAAAGGCAGCGGGTTTGATTTTCTTAAATTCTCCTTCAAGGTGATCTACCTACTTCCTTTTTCTGTCTGGTTTTGTTTTATCTTCAGTTGAAGGTGTACCTTCATATGAAATGTCCCCTCTTTCTGCTTTAGGACCAGAATTCTTGGAGGCCCTTTTACTGACCTCCTCCTCGTGATCATCATCCTTTGGGATTTTCTTTGTCACTATACTATGCAACATGACCTCATTTATTTCTTGTTGTTCCTGTTGTGCCTTCTTCAGTTTCTCATTGTCTGCTTTGAAGACTTGTAGCTCAACAATGAGATTCCTCATTGTTTCTAGAACTTTAGTAAGTGAGCTCGCGTCACTATTCTGTCTCAAATATTCAGAAGGTATTTGTTTGGGATTCCCCTCAATTCTAATTTCTGTGTCATCCTTGGCTGCCATGATTAATACAAAACAAAAAAGAGTTTTATGTTTGTAACAATAGTTGTTTTTGTTAGTTTTTCATAATCATAAAAAACATTGTACTAAGTCAATACTTTTTCCCTATTCAAGGTTCAAGTGTTGTAATCCTTTTCTCTGATACCATATGTAATGTACCTCAAATTTGCCATAAAAGAAAAATCCATGGACATTATTCTCCAATTCCCTTTTTTATGTTTGTTGATAAAGAGAAGAAATCTTCTTCCTTGTTATATTTTTTTGTGACGTAACGTTAGTTCATCCTACCACATGATGCCATTTCCATAGCTATCTAACTTGCTTTGGATAGAAATATTATACGACTCATTCACCAAGGATTCTAGTAGTTCCCTTTAGTCTTCAACCTACTCAGATTTATATAATATCTATACCCTAAATTAGACTTAGGACTTATAGTCCTAATCTCTCTTTAATTAAGAGATTCCTATGTTTTGTGTGCATGATTATTTTAATTTGTCCCTTGTAAATTTAATTTACTATATATATATATATATAGCCATGGGTCAAGTCTATACAGCCATGGGTCAAGTCTATACCCCAGCTGAAACTATGTGACCTAGTGATATGCGCTTAGCATCCATATACATAGCCCTGATCATAGATGGGTTCCTTTATGAACTAGCCATGATTAGTGATGATTCTGATCCTTTTAGCTAATAGATTTTGATTAATGAGATCTTGTGTTAACTTTGACTTAACTAAAAGGTGTTCCAATGAACCTCCTCTTGAACGATAAGCTAACTGTAATAATACATTTGAAGTGTATGAGTTCCAACTCATCGAGTCATGAAGGGTATCATTTATTTCGCCATTTCTTGATGTCAAAAGAGCGGTCGACTGTCAGAAGGGAGTTAATGCTCTACATCTACCATTCAATAGTAGTTCCATGCATGTGAATTATGATGCTTTCACCTCGCTCTTCATCCATTCCAGTCAAGCCAACTCGACCCTTTTTAAGGTTCCTCTTAACTGAGTAGTTAAGGTTCCTCTTAGGGTTTTAACATGTTTACTATTTCATTGTGGATTCTTTCAAGAGGCTCTCTGTGTTAATTTTTTCCTTTCATTGAAGCATGCTCACGATTTAGGGAAAACATTACCCGGTGGAACGACATCACCATCCGCCCTCCCTGGTAAGCTTCTATTAATACTATGTTATGGTTATTAAATGAGGTTTTGTTCTTCTTTTCATCTTTGTCATTCTACGTAATCTCTCCACTGATGACTATGGGGGTTTGGTCTGGTGTCTAAGCTTTTGAGAAGGCTCATTCTGGCGATAGTCAAAACGGTAACCAGATGGGAACTGGGTGGCTTCCTCAAAACAGGTAAGAATATTTCCCTCCTATTTTGTCCAAATTCCTTTCTAAAGATCCTCTATATGTAGCCTCCTCGTTCCTGGCTTACAAAAATCTAGCACCGACATTGTAATAGGGATAACATGTACAAATTGTTACTCATAGGGTTATCATTGTTCTTCTAGGAAGTCAATTTAATAGGGTAAAACCCATACTATATACTGTATATTATACTTTGTTCGAGCGAAAGAAAAAGAAAATGTTCCTTCAATATTATAGCGATTCTCTTCCTTCAATGAGTGTGGTCATACTAGTTTTACATTGGAGCCTATCATTCTGTAGGTCCTCCCAACCGACTGGATGGATTGATGACTGTAGTTTCTCTTTAAAGATTGGTTGTAATTTCCATTTAGTATATATCTGCCTTTATTTGTTTGAAAATTACTTCACAACATGCATTTACTTGAGTTTGTATTATATTGGTGTAACGTTTTTTCACTCTGTTGATACAGTTTACCTCTGCATGTAAAAAAAAATTCACAGGCTGGCATTCGATAAGAAAGTTAACTCTGTATTCACTGTTTTATTACTCTGACTTGAAACATGCATGTCACGCGAGCCCCTTTGCAGTTCTGATTTGCAAATGCTATTGTGTTATTATTGCTTCTTGTCTATTTCCTAAGAGTTTGTTTTTATCAAAAGGTAGCCAATCTAATGATGGGACCCTATTTTGCTGCGAGGGTACCCATCAGGTCATTCAATCTCACTCCTCCCCTTCCGGTGTATCGATGGCTCACGGTTATGACTGGAAGCATTCCTATGTCTATTCAAGGTAATTATTACTCTGTGTTGTCACAGGGGCTGACCCAGGGTTCAATGCTACAACTACGCACCAACAAAACCGTACCTACCGACCCTTTTGACAACACCTACGAAGTAGATGAAGTCTCACTTGAGGTAGAGGCAGGGGTGGTTGTAGGACTCAGGTTTTTGCAACTTTAGCTAGGAAACAGTTCTATGATTTTAACACCTAATAGATCACTTAGCATCGTTAGTTCATCATTATCTAACCAATATCTACTTCGTAGAGAAAACAAGTCATTGCAGGATTCACGATGATCTAATGTATATAAGTACTTAGCAAAGGAATTAGACCATATATAGCATATTTTAGCTCTAAGAAAGTTCACATATGTTAGATCTAGAATCCAGATTTATCATAAGCACAAATCATAAACAAATCTATCTATCTATATCAAAGAACTTAGTACATAACACATAAACACATCAGAACATCACACAAAGCAGAATAACACAATATTTACATGGTTCACCCCCACCCTGGGGCTAAGTCCACCAACTCTTCTTCTTTATTATCTTTAATCAGTCATCTACATGCACAAAGATGAAAACCCTTACATCGCATAAGACAGGAGATCTGCGCAGCTCGCTAGATCCTCCTTCCTTGCGTTACAACACAAAGCCCTCCATAGTCTCTTACAATGTCTTGCACTTAGCTTTGCAAGTATCACACAGTATGCACAAAGCCTCACACTTCTTGATCACACAGATCCAACTCTTAGCACTTAGCCAACTTGCACAACACTTGCGCACTACTCAACTACTTATTACAGTGCCTAGACTTCTATTAATACATAAAAAATAGGCCTAAACATGGGTAAATCCATGGGCTAACATCCCATTCCCGTTACATATTCCCAAATCCCAAAAAGGACCCAAAAAGGGGTCGAGATCCTGCGATCTTTGCTTCATCTTTGATAGGCTATCGAAGTCCCAAAATAGATCAACTTTGACCAAGGATCACCCAAAACTTGGTCAAGGGCCAAGAGGCCCCCAACATTCACCTGTGACTTGTCTCGATTCACTCTAGTCTGACTAGTTCTGCTTTGAACACCTCGATCTTTGCTCAATCTGCTTCGACCTGTTGTTGTTCTACATCCTCCTTTTCAACGAACTTTTGGATGACTACATCATTGATAGGTCCCTCTAGACGTTGTTCAACTGTAGTGGCAACCTGCTCTAACTTTGCTCCTTGGCCTTCTACCTCTGTAAACAATTGATAAGCCTTATCTTGCATAGGTTGGAGTTTCTGAGTTACCTCCATAACTCTGCTATGGATAGTATGGATTTTTTGTTGTGCGATATATTTCTCTTGGGAGCACTTCATTCTTTCCACAACTGATAGGGGCTTCAGCTGCAGCTGTATATTTTTGGCTTGGTACTTTGCCTCTTGGAGTTGTGACTTTAGTGCTCTTAATTCTAGACTCTCAGCAAGTCGTTCATGTATCAGGGCACTGTGATCAGTGAGCTACTTACATTCCTGGGTAAGAAGCTTGAGTTGTTCAACTACACTCCTAGAAGTTGCTTCTCGTTGGTCTCTTACATCTTGAGGGCTCTCGAGTATTGTGTGTAGTTCCAAATCTGCTATGCGTTGTTGTAACTGTTGGATAACTTCTTCAAGTTGTGCTACTTGTTATGGAACTCACTCTTTGGCCTTTAATTCTATGACTATCATAGAGCGAAGTTCTCTGTTGACCATTTCCTATACTTCGAGTTGCTCTATGAGCAACTGTTCCTTTTCCTACTGCAGTTGGGATTTTTCTTCTTCAAACTTCGCTTGGAGAGAAATATTTTCCCATTCTGCAGCACTGTGTTGCTCTACAAGGACTCCTTGTAGTTGTGCCAAGGCATGGGTGGCTTGCTATGTTTCTTCTTATGCTCGTTGAGGATGAGCTTCGACTGTATCATCTAGGCAGTGGTGTTGAAATGGCTCATCTCCCAACTCTAGTTCTCCTGGCAAAGTGGAGACTACGCGACTAGACTGTAGGGCCTATTCGATCATACATATCTTTTTTATTTTCTACTTGTTTCTTTTATATTTCTAGTGAAGCATCGTTCAAGGCTTATACGAGGAATTTGAAGTCAATAGAGGTGAGGGTGGTCTGCATCTTCATCATGGTGGCCTACAATTTCTTCCAGGAGGAAGGTTTCGGAGGTGAAGCTTTCCTCTTCTTCAAGGGATCAACCTCATCATCCTACTGTTGTTCGACCTCTTTGTCATTCAACTCTTCACCATCACCTCCTTACTCTAGTGATATGTAAGAAGTCTTCACAGATGCACTGTCTAAATCCTGAGCCTTTTCAGTATTCTTTGTCTTGCTAGGTCTGGTTGTATCCTACGTAGTTTCTAGGTTTCAATGTCGGATATCTCCCCAGGGTCTGCTGGAATGAGGAGGTCCACCGACCATTCCTTGGTGATCTCCTGGAAGTTCTCCTCCATTAGCTTATTGTAGGATTGGAGCTATTTCTTGTGTTCATCAGCATGCGCTGTGATGTAAATAAAATGTTGGTCTGCACTGAACTTCATCAAGGGCCTGAGTCGATGTAGAATGTTCGGAGTGATTCGAGGCTTGAACTAGATGGTTGTCTTCAGCTAGTTGTAATAGTATGAAAAACAACATTGGACTACCACTGTTTATTCATGTCTCTTGAGTACCACAGTGTACTGAACTTCATGAACAATGGTTCGAGAGGCTCTGCATTCAAGTTCTAATTGGTTTAGTAGGTACTTTTCCCAGTTCATCTGAATTCCTTTTGAGCACTTCCTTGCAAGGTTGACTACAAAACTAGTGACTTGGGTAGGTCAGTTCTTTCGTACTAACTTCCCTGTAATCAATTGATAGGTAGGGCACACTGCAACACTCTAGATAGAGGCTACTTTGTAGCCTCATGTTCATTTCTCTACATTTCCATAAGTGTCTTTGATCCACTGTGCTAGAGCATGATCCATAGCTTTTCCAGGGTAAACATCTTATGGATCAAGTCCTTGCATGCTTAATCCCATAATCCAATGGATCAACATTGGATCAATTGTTATGCGGCAGTTTAGCCACAAGTAACCTCCATGGTAACAGGACAACAGTATCTTGACACATGAATTTACCTCATGGTTTCATCCAAAGTGATGAATCTTCATGGCGTTGAGCATTGTGGACTGCGCAAGGTTCATGGTCCACGACTGGGGGATTAATTTTGAATTTTTCCACTTGGTTCTGATGAGTTACTTATGTGGGGCGAGCATGTTATAGGATTTCAATATCCCAGGTTGAATTCACTAAATGTCAATGCTTCAATCTTATCTTGGTCTACTCGAACTACACGTATCCCCTTCAGGAGGTATGCAGTGACCAAAGTGTAGTCGAAATATCTGGGCACACTATCTCAATTTATTGCATCGCTCAGAGGTGGTAGATAGGTGGGTAAGATGGTTGGGATCAAGTTAGCATTTGATAGATCATCCCTATGCTTGGTTCTCTTTTCATTAGATGGTCGAGATGGTCCAGCTCTGTGGGCAGTGGATGGAGAGGATGGTAGTCCTCTTGTGGATGATGCTTGTATACCTGTGGACATCGACATGACTCTTTCAGTCATGAGGTCGACCAAAAATTCTTCAAATACTTTCTCTGTAATGCTCAATTCATTTGACATACACACTCGGGGTTAATGATCTTGGGTTCAATGAATAAATTAGACACTGTAATAGGATAGACAACAAGAGTGTGATGATCACTGTATAAACTCAACTTAGTCTACGGGCTCGAATTCTCAATTGTAAAACGTATTCTTGGTGCATGGAGTAATGTGATAAATAGGTAACTCAAGAACATGTCACTTGTAATGGGTATGAATCCTTCATTAACTCTGTTCTATCCATTATGGCGTGGTCCCAATGGTCGGATGGTGAGATGGTTGTCCATGACTAGATTTATATCCGTTTGGAGCATTGATCTAACGGTTATAATGTCCCCAACAAATATATTGCTTCGTCATGGCGAAGTGCCATGTGTCACTGTTTTGATATCCCGAAGAAGCTCAAATTTTGCAATTTTTCCTTCTACGAGGTTCCCTCTAGAATCTTCTGTGACTTTTCGATCTTAGATTTCTTGTTACTTAGCTTTCTAGCCTTATTTCCAGTGAGTTTCATCTCAATGTGCCTTTTTCCATTCTAATCCTTAGCTTCTTTTGGAATAGTTACTTCGCACTGTTGAGATTCATTTTTAATATTCAAGCGTAACCCTTCTTCTTCATCTGGGATAAGTACTTCAATCTTTAGTGGTTCTTCTAGTGTTCTTGCAACTTCGACATCCAGGTCTCTGGTGTTAAATGGCTTTAATCTTTTCTTCTGTTATTCAATCAAGTGTGTGATTCTTCTAGTCATGATATGTTTTAACTATTTCTTCCTCTGTTCTAAAACTTCTTCTTTTTCTTTCCTCTTAGCCTGATTTCTTTCAATTCAAGGTTTTCCTAGCAGCATGGTAAATGGGACATTATTCTCATTGAATTTAACAATCTCAAAATCTTCCTCTGTCGAAGTTCCATTGGCATTCATAGGTATCCAGGTGAGTTTTTCACATAGGTTTTTCAACTTTCCTTTGAATAGTGCTATTCCTCCTAGTGAAGGAATCATAGCAGGCTTCCCTATAGATTCCCACATTCTCTCTGTCATGATATTCACATGTGTTTCCTCATTCAGAACAAAGTCAATGTCGAAGTCTCCTATTCTTTCTTCAAGGAAGTCTTTTTCTTTGAAGATCGCTTATAAGTTGACATGTCGATGGTCATTCAGGGTTTCTCTTATTTGTAGCAATGCTCTCTATGATTATTTCTAGGGTTCCTTCATAATCTTAGTTTTTGGATCTTCCTTAGGGTTTTCTTGATTCATATTCATTTTTTCAACCTTAGCAATCATTCTAGGGAAATCCAAAACTTCATGGTCCATAGCTTTACAACAAAGGCAACTAGGTCTTCTACCAGGGTATTCCTTAGCAAGATGTCTGAGTTTTCTGCATCTGTAACAAAGGGTTAATCCTCTCTTTTGTTTAAATGATCCCCACCCTTTCCTGTACTATGTACTATGATCACGGTAGCTAACCTGCAAAAAATTCTTTCTAGGATCCTGCATACACTTATTAGTCCAAATATCCTTTCTATGCATAGGTATAACATATTTTTCACTATTCTTATTAGATCTATTCATATCAAATCTTATTTCATCTATTAATACCCTAGTTATCAATATAGGATAGAATCTATCAAACATACCTAGATTCATACTTTTGACACAAAAAATTCCACTAATCTTACTTCTAAAGAGAACAAAGCTTTCAGATCTAGAACCTTTTCACTATTCTTACCATTATGAGAGCATAGAGCTTTCAGATCTTACCTCTTTTAATCAAGAATTATTAGTTTTACCTTTTTTAGGGAACAAAGCTTATAGATCTTACCTATTTTCTTCAGATCGGACTTCTCTTCCTTAGCATAGAGATTGCCAAACTAGTAGAGTACTACGCACTAGAGAAATAGATCTACGCACAGAGCATTCACAATTTCAGGTCGGGTGTTTGGATAAAGCTTCCTCTTCCTTAGTTCCCAACAATCACAATCTCAAATCCTAGAAATGGAACCATTTGTTGGCAAAGGGGAATACCCAGGGTTCAACGCTACAACAATGCACCAACAAAACCCTAACTACTGGCCCTTTCGGGAACACCTACGAAGCATATGAAGTCTCACCTGAGGTAGAGGCAGGGGTGGTTGCAGGACTCAAATGTTTGCAACCCTAGATAGGACATAGATCTATGATTATAACACTTAATATAGGACTTATCACTGTTAGTTCATCATTATCTAACTAATAACTACTCAGTAGAGAAAATAGAGCATCACAACATTCACCCTAATCTAATGTATAATATCACTTAGTAAAGGAATTAGACCATATCTAGTAGATTCAAGCACTAAGAAAGTTCACAGATGTTAGATGTAGCATCCAAATTTATCATAAGCACAAAGAATAAATAGATCTATCTATCTATATCAAATCACTTAGCACATAACACATAAACACGTCAGAACATCACATGGAGAAGAATAACACAGTATTTGCGTGGTTCACCCCCACCCTGGGGATATGTCCGCCAACTGTTCTTCTTTATTAGCTTCAATCAGTCATCTACATGCACAGAGCCAAAAACCCTTACTTCACATAAGACATGAGATCTGTGCAGCTTGTTAGATCCTCCTTCCTTGTGTTAGAACACAAAGCCCTTCACACTCTCTTACTATGACTTGCACTTAGCTCTGCAGGTATAAAAAAATATGCACAAATCCTTACACTTCTTGATCACACAGATCAAACTCTTAGCACTTAGCCAACTTGCACAACACTTGCACACTACTCAAATACTTCTTACACTACCTAGCCTTCTATTTATACACACAAAATAGGCCTAAACATGTGTAAACCCATGGGCCGACATCCCATTCCCGTTACATATTCCCAAATCCCAAAAAGGACCCAAAAAGGGGCCAAGATTCCTCAATCTCTAATTTGTCTTGTGCTATGTCTTCGATAGGCTATTGAAGTCCCAAAATAGGTCAACTTTGACCAAGGATCTCCCAAAAATTTGTCAAGGGCCAACACTCTGCAAGTTGATAGCTTTGTTATCTTATAAGGTTTTTCCTATTAAAATTTAAATATCGTTGGTTTCTATTTGATGCTAAGAAACATGTCTCATTTTTCTTGTAGGCTTACAGTGTCACGTTGATGGATCAAAACCACTCTTTGTCCAAGAAAGGTACCCGGGATTCATTTTACCGCTCTTAAGTGAGTTCCCTAGATTTCTAAGAAAAGATATGATTTTGATCTATAATATAATCATCAAGGGAAAGGTCCATTGGGTTTCAAAGATGGACAAAATGCTATTTCTGTAGATTCAATTTAAAGGAAAGATATAGGGACCAAAAATCCTATTGTTGTGTAATAGGAGGATATCAGCAGGACTATACCATTACTCCCTAAATTTTACAATTGACTTAGATGGAAAATCGATCAGTTCCTTTCTTCTGGGATAATAGATCTAATTATACATATATTTCTAGAATTAATAACAACATGTATCTATGTACAATAATTCATTCTTGTACCCTTTCCGGGTTTACTTTGGATTCCTATGTTATATTTCTATAGCTCTGCCCTTTTGATTTTTACTGGAGTGAGTTTATGCATAACGAAAATGTATGGTTCTAGGGTGTATATTGTTCACTTCCTTTAGTTTACTAGTGTATCATTTTATTTCCAAGACTTCGTTTGTGGTTGCCTGAACTAATCATTTCATCTCTGAGCTTCGTTTTGTGACTATTTGAGATATTCGTTTCATTTCAAAAATTTAATTATGACTGTCTAAACTGATCGTTTTTGTTTACATTAAAATAGTCTAGTTGTAATAGCCCCTTATTTCTACCTGTTTATTTGGTATATGATAAATTATGTATGTATCATTCTAAATTCTCAAGTTTATTTTCAAAAAAAATCTTACTAAAGAGATACAGTAAAACTGTAAGAATTATATTATTTTTTACTTTACACCAACAACAATAATTCAAATAACATTTGACTAGATAAAGAGTATATAGACATATCTGAACGAAAGTTGTTGAACAACAAATCGAACAACCACATTCCACCTAACCATAGAACAGGGCATCCAAATCACTTGTCTTGTTCACCCCCTAGCTTGACCATGAATCCATGAGGGCTAACTTGGAACTCCTCCTCAGAAATGTATTTCAGTTTTCAACAGTTTTCTTCTTGTCTCACATTGAGCAAGTCGTGTTCATAACAAAAAGAGATCGATTTCCTTTTCCCCGCATACTCGGGAGTGTTCTGCCTCCTCACATATGCCATATATCCGATTCATTTTTTCCTAGGTCTTTTTTCCCTCCCTTGGGAATGTTCGTAGCTTTCCAAATACCTGATTTTCGGCTTCCAATGGCCAAATTCTTGATTTGACACTTGTAACAATCATCCCTGAGGTAGTTCCAACATGTTCCCCCCTGATGCAGTCATGGTCAATTGATTTCAACATGGTTGTTCCATTTGTCTTCC
>JASDQU010687867.1:56608-68035 GCA_032191745.1 Picea mariana
TAGCTCAGCATAGTTCGAGATGAAACGACGAAGAAAGTTTGCCTTCCCTTGAAACTCTGTAACTGGCGAAGTGTGGAAGGAGGAGGAAGATTGAGAATCACCTTGAACTTCAAAGGATCTACCCTGATCCCTTGACGTGAAACAATAAAGCCCAAAATTCGGTCGGATTCTATGCAAAAAACACATTTGTAGGGATTCAAGCGTATGTGGTAAAACCAACATCGAAGGAAAATGGCGCGGAGGTGTATTGGATGATCTACATGGTGCATGGAGTGTGCAGGTAAGTCATTGAGATAGGGCTGCACAATGTGATTTATATCATGAAAGGTGTAAGACATAGCACATTGAAAAGTTGCACCGACATTCTTTAAACTGAATGGAAGTTTTTGGTAGGCGAAAGTTCCCCAAGGACAAATAAAAGCAGTCTTTCATTGGTCCGCGGGAATGATATTGATTTGATTATATCCGAAGAAACCATCCATCAGAGAGAATATTTTACTTCTGGCACAATCGTCGACGACCTAGTCAACGAAGGGGGTAGGAAATTTGTCTTTAGGACAAGCTTTGTTAATGTCCCTATAATCAACACACACGAGGATTGTGCCTTGTTTCTTGTCAATCAGAACGAGATTGGAAACCCAGTCAGTTAGAGCCACATGGTAAATAAAGCCAACTTTTAGAAGTTTCTCAACTTCAAGCTTGATAGAGGCTGCTTTATGTGGGTGGACTGGATGAAGTCGTTGCTGGATGGGTTTAGTGCTCGGATATGTCTTAATCTCATGTACCACAATGTTGGGGTCAATCCCCAACATTTCTTCATAGCTCCATGTGAAGACGTCATGAAATTCTTGGAAAAGAGACTTGTAGGTGATAACTTCGTCATGGGAACACGAAGCTCCGATATGCACATTTTTGACAACTCCAGGTTTGATGGATATGTCGAGGGGGATGGTGGGTGAGATATTACTTAAGTTTTGTTCATAGAACATGTCATGTGTAGACTCGGGAATGGTAGAAATGATGACAATGGTCGACAGGGTCGAGAGTCGTTGGTAACCCTCATTGGTGTGTTGTTCCAAGAATATGATGGAATGATGATGTCCATTGCCCCAAGGGGTATATTCCATAGACATAACAGGCATATTCATGTCGTCTGTAGGAAAAATGACGCAGAATGGATCCAGAGGTAAATAACCAAGAGAGGGGTTTGTCGATTGAATGGCTTGATAAGCGGATTCGACTGGACTCAAAGGCATTTCATCGCCATAACGAAGGTGATCGTCGAGGTTGGGTACCATCCACGGGTCGTAAGACGTAGGGGTTTTGTGAACAGAGGTGGATATCATGTTGATCGAGGTGACAAACGGATGTGTAACATCGGGTGGTGGAATGGGGAAAGTACCCATCAAAGAGGAATCTTTAAGAAGACTCACACCGATGTTCTCATGTCTAGGGGGGGTTTTTGAAATGAAAGGTACGTTTCCTATATGTGTGTCAGAGTGAAAAAAGGCCAATTGGTCTACGGTAACTACTTTTCCTTGATGTGGGAAACACATGACATGGAAAAGAGTGGACACAACTGTAGGCATGGAATTGATCCAACTACGTCCAAGTAGAAGATTGTAATCGAGGGGAGCGTCGAAGACCTCCACATCAATGTTGACCGTTTTTCCTTCTAACGTAATAGGAAATGAAGGGAGGACACTGTAAGGCTTGAAACCAGAGCCATTGAAGGATTTTTGCATGTTGTGGGATTCAATCAAAGGAGGAGAGATGATGACTTTATAGCAGGTAATAGACATGACACACGTCGAGGCACCCTCATCAATAACTATTCTACAAATGTTTTTGTCAGAGACAATAACTTGTATTTGGAATGCGAGTTGAGGGGGTAACCTTGGAATGTGATCTTCCAAATCAAAAATTATTAAATTCATATCCATAGGGTCGATTCCAATAATAACTTTCAACAGTGCCTTCCGTTGTATAGGACAACTCTAAAGGACTTCGAGGGATGACATCGCGGATGGTGCTTGGGCCAGATATTCAATAATACTGTAGTTTTGGGCAACACGTGCATGAGGATTGAAAGCCAATTTTCAAACAACACCCTTTGGGGCAGGGCGAAGAACTATATCTAGGCTTGGTCATTCGAGATGAAGAGAACTTTTGGTAGGTGGAGTCGTGGGATATGGTTAGACCAATGAAGGAGGTATTGCATCAACCTTCTCTTTGGAGGAAGGATAATCTTTGGCTCGAGTGGTAAGTGTGATGTCATTCTTCTTTGAATCACTTGTACACATTAAGACATAGGATGTATTGGAGGGGAAAGGTTGGTCATGAATGAATGAATGGGCATGTTGTTGAGAGGGGAAGGGTTGTGACAATACGACCGGAGTGGGGGGTTTCGTGGTCCCTTGAAAGAGCTTAGTAACCTTGGCTCATCGTGGACAATCCTTAGTGTAGTGATCATCACCACAGATAAGACAAGGGTATCGAGGTTTGCACTTATCCCTATCGTCAATAGGTGGTGTTTTGGTTTTCTCAGATTGCAGATTATTTTTATCCTCCTTGTTCTTTCCCTTTCCCTTTTTGGATTTATTTTTGTCGTCGGGGGTAGATTGAACAGAGTTTACCTCAAAAGTCTTGCCAGTGGGAGGGGTAGGAGACAGAGCATTTTGAACATTACAAGAAATGGGTTTCGGATTGTTTCTAGAGGTTTGGATAGAATGAGGTTGGGCATGGAAAGTGCCAATCACATCGCCAATTGCATGAGAAGAAGCAAGAGTAGTTGAAGTAGTGGAAGTAGAAGGACGAGGTGTGTCAGGGAGTAAGTCATAAAGAGTACCCATTTGTGAGTAAACGAGGTTGAGGTATTGAGAATGACTAATTGCATGTTCTTCTGTGACAACTCCACCCATGGTGATGTCGTTCACGAATGATTTCATGAACCACTCTACCAGCAACTGATCGGGAAGTTTGAGTTTGATGAGACGTCGTCTCTGTCGACACTCATGAATGTGATCATAGATATGAGTGGCTTTCATTTGTTTGAAAGAACTCAAAATATCGATTCCTATTTCGTAGTGGATCAGTAACTGGTAGTGGGTGAGGAAAGCCATAGTGAAGGTGTTGAAGTTGGTGAAGAAGCCTCATGGTAATTCTATATACCACTTCATGGCGGAACCTGTGATGGTTCATTGAAAAAGGCATAAATGAATACAGTCATCCATCAAGGATTTGGATGAGAACCAAAGGTGAAAATTCATTACATGATTGTTCATGTCCTCTCCCAGTTTACCATCGAATTTAGGGATGTTGGATGGTAGTTTGGTCGGTATGGAGGTCCATTGAGGAGAGTTATGGATCAGATCATTTAAAATCCTCGACAAATCAGGGAGGTCCAGGGTGGCTAAGAAGGGTAATTGTCTATTCACATGTGGGCACTGGTGACTTTGGGGAGGGAGTCTCGTCGGTAGACAAGTGGGACCATAAGTAGTTTGCATATAATGCGAAGATCCGGGCAGATTCGGTTGTTGGTGTGGAGGCAAGTAATTCATAGGGTTGTACCTTTGAACAGGGGCATGGGGTTGAGCGTTCGAGCCCCAAATAGGATCAGACGTGCTTGGATATGGTTGGCCTATGCTAGGGGGTATGACAGAGCTAGCTTGAGGCTATTTCCCCCCAGTCGAGTGAGGATTATGTTGAATAAGATAATTCCAATACTGGGCCAAGAATGGAGGTATGTTTTTTCCATAGGGTGGGGTCGGTGGGGGTTGCCCTCCAATCAGGTGTTGCTTCCCTATTGGGATTTGTCTTGCAAAAGGGGATTGGGTTTGGCCTCCTTGGTGAAATTGTCCACCAAGAGGAATCTAGTAATTTGGTGTGAAAGAAAAGATGGTGCCACTAGGATCAGTGCCTCCGATAGAGGATGGAAGAGGTCCTCTAAAAGGGGGTCGAGGAAGTGTCGGAATAAAACTGGGAATGAGATGGTGCCCAAAAGGAGTGGAAATACCAGGAGTCCCAGATGATATTTGTGTGGGAGCAGGAACAAGAGCATTCAACGCATGATATCCAAGTGGAAGCATTGGAGTAAATATGGGCAAAAGCGGTGTGCCAATGGGGGTTTGTCTAGCCGCTATAATCCCGGTGTGAGGACTCATAGTATTTGGGACCATTGTGTAATGGACCGTTTGTAGAGGGATAGTCAAGATGTGGTTAGCTGGCGGAGTGTCTGTACTAGGAAAATAATAGGTAGTAGAAAAAGGTATTGCGTCTATATCATATGTTTTAGGCAGCTCAAGTGTGACAGTGATATCAATGCCTGCTCCTAAACCAAACAGATCCTGTCTAAAAATGCCAATAGTCCAAAAAGGATCTTGACCCTCAGGTCCTATGAAAGGTCCAGTTGGTAATCCAGAAGACTAAACAACTATATATCCGAAAGAATTCACTCGAAAAATACATCTCTCGAAGTCGAGAGGAAGTCGGAAGTCCTCTCGAGAATTGGTAATTCGAAACCATTCCAAAGAGTTAGTTCTTTCCACTTGTGGAGTGGAAACGTCTTGGACTTCACTCTGTTGAGGAGATCCCTCTGGTGAGTTGGTAGGCAAGGGTTGAGAACCTTCCAGATCTTCTGGGGGTAGGCCTTGCATTCTACGTGAATAGCGTGGAGGGTCAATTGTGATCAAGTTAGAATTTTACGAAAGAAATTCTATGGCCAACTTGGGTAAACAAACAGCATGTGCTAATAAAATATAGGAAGCAAAACCAAGAAAACAAGACCTTCTAATTCCGAAGTCACTAGTTGGTGATGAAATCCAACATTGCAACGACGAGACAAGAAGGGGTTGGGCTAGGGTGGAAAATTTACGTTGACAACCTACTTAATGGACTTACACCCTGGTGCAAGCTCCCACACACAATTGTGGGTATACCCTCCAAGGAGCCCGAGTGAGTCTGGACAACATCGATTCCAGGTACCGTGAAAGCTCACCCCTTCACAGTAACCTTGTGTAAGACCCTAAGAAGATAGGCTACTGAGGTTACCACCAAAAACAATAATGCCTGGGGGAGCAGTCAACAGTCCGATCCACATGCAAGGGAAGCGTATCTATCCCAAAATTAACTTGAGAGGCTTCCACTCATCATTGTGGGTATACCTTCAAGTGACCCCTGTAATACATGCAATCTCTACACCAATATCAATAAAGTAGGGTGAGTAGCTCTGTCAATCTCAATGCAACCTCAGGTTTGACCCTTGTGTGAGAAGGGATTCCCAGAACAAAATGATGCAAATGGAATTTGACACTACTTATCAGAAGATACTATTGTGTGTTTTTTGCTTTGGAGAGTGTGTCTCACTACCTATTCCAAAGCTCTAGCCTAGTTAATGTTGGTGTAAAAGAGCCCTAGAAAAATTTACTAGTTAAATTTTAAAATTGTGCAATATTATTAAAGGTTGGTGTTACTCAAAAGGAGATGGGAATGAAACCGATATTGTGTGAGACTCTGACCCAACAATGCATAAATAGGAATGAATGATACAAAAAAAAATTCAATGAATCCTATTTACAGGAGGGAAAGAGGAGTTTTCTGGAACAATGTGAACTACGATGTATGATCTTCTCTGAAATGTAATATCAAACAACCATGAACAATGAAAATTCCCTATTCATTCTCTTTCAATACTTGAATGCCAATATTTTCGAATAAAAAGTTGCTTTAAAAAAATAAAATGTCTTTAATTTTTATTAGAAACCAAGCGACGGGGATGGAACTAAGAAAAAGTAGGCAACCAACGAAAAAAAAATACACAACAAACACCCAAATCGATCTTTCAGTGAAGACAAATATAACAAACTGACAAGAACAGTCTCTTCAAATGCACATGGGTAACAATTTTCCAAGTAATAAGCAATTGAAAAGGACAATTAATCTCAACTTTTAATCCAATCAAAATCTCTCGACCAAACAAGCACTCGGATTTGAGAATCGGAGATTATACCCTTGTTAAGAAAAGGTCAAGAGGTAAAAATTGAGAAAAATGATCAAGAAGAGCTTTCGATTTCCGAAAACTAATCATTCATGAGATTTGAAGTCAAGAAACATTCAATCATTGGCCAGAGAAGTTCTTTCTAGACACACCAACCAATCTAGGCATCTGAAGACACAAAAGTCTTAATCCAAAATTTTTACAAGTGAGTTCGCAGTTTGACAGTGGGGTACAGTGAGAGAATTAAGGATTCTCGTAGGCTAGACACAGACAAGTTGTGAGAAGTTCATACTAAACTGAACACTAAGGTGCAAACCTTAGTTATTCTCATAGGCTACAGAAAGGTGTAGTGCGAGAAGATTTGTAATCAAGCAAATTTTGGAAAAACGACAGGACTTTTGAGGGAACTTCTGGACCCAGGGAGTCTGTGAGGGTCTCCTCAAGACTCAGATATTGATTAGGAATGAAAAAAGATAGGTCAAGAGAAAATGGCCAATAAAAACCACCAAAATGGCTTGTATCCCCAGTGGAGTCGCCAATTTTATTATCAGATAAATTGTTAGGTGCAGACACTAATAGATCTCCCTAGATCCACCTGGATCTAGAACAAAATGGGACACGACACAACTCTTTCCCTAAGTTGTAGTCATTGAATCTACTAATAAGAAGGAATGAATGGCATACCTTTATATCGCTTCTTTAGGTCTCTGTTGTTCCCACTTCACTCTGGTGCTCTTGTGAAATCAGATCCATGACAACACAAACCAACCAAAGTGAAGATAGCAAAGTATATTCAATGTCAACCTATGCATATGATCAAGGAGTTATGCAATAAAATAAGAGTGATTTTATGAGAAAGGGACATGCCGTTGTATAATTTTAAATGAAAGTATAAGATACAACTAGATCACCTTGATGTCGCAAGCTTCCTTTTAGTGACCCTTGGTTCCAACACACACACTTGCTCTACACTTTCATGAAGAAAACCCAATACAACCTGATAGACCAAATAGGGTCTTCAAGCTTCTATCCAAGCAGAGTTCTTCACACAATTCTTTCACCAATTCCTCATTCAATCTTTCTTAACCTTTTCCATGAGAAACCTTTCAATATATAGGAGAAGGAGAGATGGTTAAATGGATGAGCATGATCCCACTAAATCTAAGAAGTCAGTAGGATGCCAACCATGAGAATGCCAACTCATTTTCTAGAATATTCCCTTCTAGAACCTTCGTGACCTCTTCTCTTTTCCAAGCTTTGAAACAAGTTTTCACCCTACCTATAGAGCAAGCTACGAACAATTCACACCCTAAGTTTGTGTTTCCTATGAGAATGAAGGATTTTCACACCCTGTAATATAGGCATCCTGCGAACTCATCTTAAAAATGTGTTTTTTTGAAGGAGATAGCAGTCACTTTTCTCAGGCAAAAAGTCCTTCTGGGAGCCTGAATACATCACTTGTAGAGACATCACCAAAGTGACCAAAATCATGTGTAACAGTAAGTCTTCCACATAAGGTTATCATTTTTCCTCTGAATAACCCTATTCCTTCCAATGAAGGAATCATATCAGGTTTTCCTATAATTTTCCAAGTTCTTTCTGTCATAATATTCACCTATGTTTCCTCATCCAAAACATAGTCAATGTCAAAGTCTCATATTCTTACTTCAATGCATTATTTTTCTTTTAAGATCTCTGATAAGATGATATGTCGGTGGTCATTCAAGGTTTCTTTCATCTATAGCAATACTTTTTCTGATTCTTTCTGGGGTTCTGTCATAATCTTAGTTGCTTGACCTTTCTTGTGGTCTCCTTGTCCCATATTCATCCTTTCAAGCTTAGCAATCATTCTAGGGAAATCCAATACTTCATGGTCCATAGATTTGCAATAGAGGCAACCGGGTTTTCTTCCAGGGCATTCCTTAGCAATATGTCCTAGTTTTCTGCAACTGTAACAAAGGGTTAATCCTCTCTTTCTCTTAAATGATCCCTAGCATTTCTTGTACTGTGCACTAGGATCATGGTAGCTATCCTGCAAAAAATTATTTCTAGGATCCTGCATCCATTTGTTAGTCCAAAATTTCTCTTTATGCATAGGTATAACATATCTTTCACTATTCTTATCAAATCTACTCATATAAAATCTACTTTCATCTATCAGTGCCCTAGTTTTCAAGCTAGGACAAATCTTATCAAACACACCTATATCCATACTTTAGAAACAAAATTTTCCACTAATCTTATCTTCAACAGAGCACAAATCTTCCAGATCTAGAAATTTTCACTATTCTTACCTTTATCAAAGCACAGAGCTTGCAGATCTTACTTCTTTTCTTCATATTTGACCCTTCTTGGCACAAAGCTTCACAGATCAAGTAGAATATTGTGCACTAGAGCAATAGATCTATGCACAAAGATTTCAAAATTTTAGGTCCGATCTTCACACAAAGCTTCTTTTTCTTCAGTTCTCAGCAATCACAGTTTTAGGTCGGATCTTTCCACAAATATTATTCTCCCTCAGTTCCCAGTAATCAAAGTTTTAGGTCAGATCTTTGCACAAAGCTTCTTCTTCCTCAGTTCCTGGCAATCATAGTTAAAAGTCCCAACAACAAAACCATTTCTTGTCACAGGGGAAGAACCAAGGTTTAATGCTACAAAAACGCACCAACAAAACCCTAACTATCGGCCCTTTCGAAAACACCTTTGAAGTAGATGAAGTCTCACCCGAGGTAGAGGCAGGGCTGGTCACAAGACTCAAATGTCTACAACCTTAGCTGGGACATAGATCTGTGATTCTAACACTTAGCAAAGCACTCAACAGTTAATATTAATCAATATCTAGTCTTAGTTACAATGTGATTAAACCCTAATTACAGAGAATCACAGTGTTCATCCAAATCTATTAGATTCAAGCACTAAGAACATCCACATAGGTCAAATCTAGTATTCATTCATACTATTAAGAATAGAGCATTAACATATCTATCTATCATTCATTTACATCAAATCACTAAGAAAGTTATCATATAAGCACATCAACACAAAGCACAAAGCAAAGAAACACAACATATACATGGTTCACCCCACCCTGGGGCTACGTCCACCAACTCTTTGTCTTCTTTATTAGCTTATTTATTTGGTTACATGCACAGAGACTCAAAAACCCTACTTCAAAGAGGACAGGGGATCTACGCAGCTCACTAGATCCTCCTTCCCTGAGTAGATCTAAGCACACATCTTTCCACAGTCTCTTACAATGACTTGCACTTAGCTCTGCAAGTCTCACACAATATGCACAAAGCACGTACAACTCTTGATCACACAGATCCAACTCTATCACTTAGCCATTTCTTTTAGCACTTAGCACACTCGCTCCTTCTTACAACTGGCTCCTTCTTACATCACCTAGCTATCTATTTATACATACAAAATAGGCCTAAGCATGGGTAAACCTATGGGCTGACATCCCATACCCATTACATAATCCTGAATCCTAAAAAGGGCCCTAAATGGGGCTGATATCTCGTGATCTCTGTTTCGTCTTGCACTCTGCCTTCAACAACCTGTCAAAGTCCCAAAATTAGGTCAAACATGACCAAGGATCCTCAAACTTGGTCAAGGGACAACAATGATGAAATTGATGAGGGATTTTGGTTGAGGTACATGTTGGGTACATGGTTGAGACAAGTATTTGATGAGTTGGCACATACATGAGGTGTATAGTTGATGATGTTGGTACATATTGATGAGTAATAGTTGATGAGTAGTTGATACATGATTGGTACATACTTGGTACATGGTTCGAGGCACTTGTTAGTAGTATTGTTGACAGATGGTTTATGAATGATGTAGCATACTTGTATTGGTATATTATTAGAAGCACATATTGATATTGGTGATGATTATGAGTTGTTGTGTTATGCTTGGTCAATGCAAATATTTGAGAGTTGTATTGGTGATTGATCTTGGTGAGTAGATCTGATTTAGTTGATAATATTAATGAGACAGGTTGTTGTGATAGGTTGTTTGGACTTGTTGTTTTGGCATGTTATTTTTTCAGGTTTGGTGCATGATTGATGCACTTATTCATGGTATAGGTTGAGGTACGGGTTGGTTCATGGTTGATGCACTTATTTATGGTACAAGTTGATAACAGGTTGAGGTACAGGTTGATGCATGGTTGACACATGGTTCAGATTATTGGTACAGGTTGTTTGGTTCAAGTTGATTGGTACAGGTTTAAAACAATATATATCGCAGTGATAGTGTGACAATTGTTCCATAATTATACTTATACATCAGGTTGATTGGATGGGGCAAGGACAAGTGGTTGTAGCCACCTTCTGGTTGTGGTCAGAGATAATAGGGGGTAACCTCCATATGGTTGTAGCCAGATAATTGGGGAGTTGGAGCTTCCCTCAGGTTGTAGCATGAGAAACTAGGGGGTTGGAGAGTAATGTCCCCAGCCATCCATGTCGGGCCACACTACGCCAGAGAACTCTTTCATTCTCTCTGCGTAACATATTGTGATGTACCCAACATCCAACTGACCTATGCCACATAAATTTTTCGAACTGCATGCAATTAAAATATATACACATAGAACTCTTGCGGATATATATATATATATATATATATATATATATAATGTAAACATCCAAATACATATGTAAATACATGGATTCATACTGAAATAACAGTAAATGTATACATGCAGCATATATAGGCAATACCCATAATTATACAGATAGTTATACACACACATAAGATAAACCCATAAAATAAACACGTAAATGACAATGCAACATGTAAATTTATCACATAATTGACACTTATCTTGGTAATAATATCACCAACTACGTGCAAACCTTCCACGAACCTCCCAGCCTTAGACCACACTGTTCATCACTCTCAACATTGAATCACCCCCGAGATGGGACTAAACTCCACCAAGGTAAAGGGATTCCTAACCAGGATAAAGGCTCATAGACAATAGGAAGGACTTCATCTCAGGTGCCAACTCAAACTAACAACCTATAGTCCCTCATTCCCTACATGCCTATCCCACCCAGGAAGTGCACCCCTTCTCTGCTCAATAGTCTGTTAAGGTCCTAACCCACACATAGGTAGATCATTGTATTTGGATGTAATAAAGGTCAATATTAATAAGGCCTTTCAATAAAATAGAATAAGGTGGATGTAATAAGACCTAATAGAAGATTTCACTTCTAGAAGGATCTTCCTCTAGATGCTTCTCTTAATAGACATATTTAGTATAAATAAGGGTCAAGGGTATGAAAACCCTAGCTTGGAGATTATTGTAATAGAGCGTTGCTCGATAGGAGGTTTCCCCCTCAAAGAGGCCTGTGAACATTTCTTTTTGAATCAAAGTGTTATTTCTATCGTTATTCTTATATCATTTCTATGTTATT
>JASDQU010687867.1:68135-92538 GCA_032191745.1 Picea mariana
TATTTCGTGTCATTGATGGGGGATACATCAAGGCCCTCCTGTGATGAGTCTTGTTCCATCGATTCCAACTCATTATCCATAAATGAGACTTAGAAATCATTTAGTACCTTGGAACCTGCATGCCTTAATGGCAGGTCTCCTCACTTTCGAAAGGGGTTTCACATCATTGATCCTTGATCGAGAGATTCCGCCGAGTGCTAGACTTCAGCTCATGCATTCACATTCATTCGGATTGTAATTTGGTACCTTGGGAGTCATAAACATCAATGGTGATCTCCCTCGCAATTGTTAACAGTTTTCATCAATGACTGGTAATCAAGTGGTTTCTACCATGTTCGACTTCAACACATGTAATCTCATGGCTAGATTCATACTTTCAGGTGACGGGATTGAAGACCCTGGGTCTCATCTTTTTTATCTAGGCTACGATGGAGTATGTATCGGCACATAGATCCACTTTGTATGTCATGTGGCTATGTCGTCTTAATTCAAGTCTTCTCACATAGATCCACAGTGTATTCCTGGTGGCTATGTAGCATTTTGACAGCATGGATCCACGGTGTATGATTGGTGGCCATGACCTACATTTATGATTCCATTGATTTGTGATCTGAGCATGGGAATGCCTACCTCAGAACTGGTATTATATTCTATAGATGCTTGGTTATTTACATGTTTCTAATTAGGTGCGCTCCTTGTTTCTGACACACACACGTATTTTACGAATTATTTCGGTTGTCACAAGTTCTGGCCTCATACTTTGGGGGGAATTCTGTTAAACATGATTTTGGTCACTCTGGTGATGTCTCTACAAGTGATGTATTTAGGCTCCCACAAGGACTTTTTGCCTGAGAAAAGTGACTATTGTCTCCTTCCAAAAAACACATTTTTAAGATGAGTTCACAGGATGCCTATATTATAGGGTGCGAAAATCCTTCATTCTCGCACTTAAGGTGTGAACTATTCGCAGCCTGCTCTATAGGTAGGGTGAGAACCTGTTTCAAAGCTTGGAAAAGAGAAGAGGTCACAAAGGTTCTAAGGGGAATCTTCTATAAAATGAGTTGGCATTCGCATGGTTGGCATCCTACTGACTCCTCAGATTTATTGGGATAATCCCCATCCATTTAACCATCTCTCCTTCTCCTATATATTGAAATGTTTCTCATGGAAAAGGTTAAGAAAGCTTGAATAAGGAATTGGTGAAAGAATTGTGTGAAGAACTCTGCTTGGATAGAAGCTTGGAGACCCTATTTGGTCTATCAAGTTATATTGGGTTTTCTTCATGCAAGTGTAGAGCAAGTGTGTGTTGGAACCAAGGGTCACTGAAAGGAAGCTTGCGACATCAAGGCGATCCAGTTGTATCTTCTACTTTCATTTAATATAATACAATGGCATGTCCCTTTCCCATAAAATCACTCTTATTTTATTGCATAACTCCTTGATCATATGCATAGGTTGACATTGAATATACTTTAATATCTTTACTTTGGTTGGTTTTTGTTGTCTTGGACCTGATTTCACAAGAGCACCGGAGCGAAGTGGGAAAAACAGAGACCTAAGGAAGCAATATAAAGTTATGTCACTCATTCCTTATTATTAGTAGATTCAATGACTACAATTTAGGGAAAGAGTCATGTCCTGTCTCGTTTCATTCTAGATCCAAGTGGATCTAGGGAGATCTGTTAGTGTCTGCACCTACTGATTTATCCGATAACACTTAACCAGATATCTATGAGTTCTCATGGCACTTCGTCGGAGGAAGAATTTGAAGTTTTAAAATTTATTGAGAACAACACTCCATTTGCTATGTTACTAGGAAAACCTTGGATTGACGAAGATCGGGCCAGAAGGAAAGAAGAAGAAATCTTAGAGAAGAAGAAGCAAGAGTTAAAAGATTTCATGACTATTAGGATCACACACTTGATTGAAGAACAACAGAACCGAGAGAAGCTATTTAAAACTAGAAACATGGATGTCGAAGTAGGAAGAACACTAGAAGACTCGCAGAAGACTGAAGTACCTATTCCAGATACAAATGAAGTACTACCCCTAATTTCTAGGAAAGAATCTCAAAAGCGTGAAGTTACTCTGCCAAAAGAAGATAAGAAATAGAATGGAAAAAGGAATACCAAGATGAAGCTCACTGGAAAGAAGGCCTGAAAGCTAAGTAAGAAGAGAGCTAAGACTAAAATGTTCTAGAAAGTTCCAGAAGGAACTTCGCACAAGGAAATTTTGCAAAATTGAAACTTCGTCGGGATATCAGAATAGTGTCACATGGCACTTCACCATGGCGATGCAATATAGTTGTTGGGAACAGTATAACCATTAGACCGACGACCTGAATGGGTAGAAAGGAATTTATGATTAGAAAGTTTGCCACCAGACTATTGGGACCATGCTATGATGGACATAACTAAGTTCATGAAGGATTTTCACTTGTTGCAAGAGATCTATTGCCTTGTTATCTATTTATCCCGTCGCACCATGCAACGAAAACACTTTTTCTAACTGTGAATCAGATCCCACAGATTAGTTGATTTCGCACAGTGATCGTCGTGCTCTTACCATCCATCCTATTGTATTGACTAGTTACTCTTTGAACCTAATATATTCAACCACGAGCGTGCATGTTGGACTAGCTTAGCGCTACAAAGAAAATTGTCGAAGAATTTCTCATTGACATAGTGACTGAAAGAGTAATGTCTGAAAAAGAAATGTCTGTGAGTATTCAAGTGTCATCAACAAGAGGAGTGCAAGCCTCTCTGGCGATTGCTCTCGGAGCCAGATCATCCCGACCATCAGCAAAAAAGAGAACCAAACAAAGAGATGGCCTAGAAAATGCGAAGCTGATCTCAAGCATATTGCTCGATTACATCCCACCTCTGGTCGACACGGTTAGTCGAGATAGAGTGCTAAGGTATTTTGAGAACTCCATGGTTACTACGTACCTCCCGAATGGGATACGTCTAGTTCGCGCACAGCAAGACAAGATCACAACATTGAAGTTCAGTGACTTCAACCTCGGAGATTGCAAGAACTATAACATGCTCTCCCAGTACAAATACTTGACCAGAATGAAGAGGAAGAACTCAAAGATAATCCCCCATATGTGGATGATGAACCTCGCATAGTCCACCCTTTTCAATGTAATGAAAATCTCACACTTCGGAAGGCACCAGGATGTGAACTCCTGTGTCAAGCTATTACTTTCATGTTACCATGGAGGTTACTTATGGCTAGACCATCGTATTACAATTGATCCGACACTGATCCATGGGATCACCGGATTAAGTATGCAAGGACTTGATCCACAGGAGGTCTATCCAGGAAAATCCATAGATCATGCACTAGCACAGAAGATCAAAGATACATACGATGATGTTGAAAAGGAGACGCAAGGCTACAAGGTAGCCTCCATCCAGAATGGCGCAATGCACCTAGCCTACCAGCTAATTGCTGAAAAGTTAGTAAGGAAGAACATACCTACATAGGTCACAGGATTTGTTGTTGACCTTGCAGGGAAGTGTGTGGAAGGCCTGCAGATGAACTGGGTGAAGTACCTAGTTAATCAGCTGGAACTATACTATCACGAAGCATAGGATCAGGGCTACAAGTTTCACTTTAGCTGGCTCTTGATCCTCATCACCTTTGTTTCCTAGGAGATGCCAGAAGGTGTGACCTTTCTAGATATTGAACCGTTTGAGCCGCTTGCTGCGAAGTTCACTACACTCTGGTACTTGAGTGATATGAACAAATAGTGGCAATCGAACATTGTTTTTCATACATACTACCTTTAGCTGAAGAGAGCCATCGAATTTTAACCTCGCATGACCCCAAACACCCTACAGAGGCTACGAACCCTGATGAAGTTCTGTGCAGATCAACACTTCATCTACATAACAGCATGAGCTGATGAACATAAGGAGCAGCTACAGTCGTACTACAAAATCATGGAAGAATACATGATGGAAATCACTAAGGACTGGTCCACAAAACTCCTTATTCCCATAGAACCTGCAAAGATGTCTGACCCTGACAGCCCAGAGACCAAACATAAAGAACATGATACACCCCGAGCCCAGCAGAACGAAGAGGTCTCATATTTAAGAAGCGCCTTGGGAAAGACTGCTTCAGTATCACCTGACCGAGGGGGTAATGATGAAGTAGAAGAGATAAACAACAAGGGATATGAAAAGAATAAAGGAAAATTAACACCGCCTAGAGACAAGGTTGATCCCCTAAATAAGAGGAAGTTTTCTCCCTTGAAACCTTCTTCCTGGAAGAAATCGAAAGACACCATGACCAAGATGAAGATTGTACTTACTACTGATGATTTTGATTTCATCATCGCAACTCTAAAGGACACTTCACTGGAAATCACAGAGAAATAAGAAGACAAGCAGGAGGAAATGTACGATAGAATTGAGGTCGAACTTTGACGGGTACATCAGGACCTTTAGTCCAATCACGTAGTCTTCACTATTCCCCTGCCATCAGGAGAACCAGAGTTGGGAGATGAGCCAACCCAACTCCATTGACTAGCTGATGCAGTCGAAGCTCGCTTTCGTTGCACTCAAGAAGAAACAGAACAAGCCACCTAGGCCTTGAAGCAAGTACAAGGCATAATCATAGAAAAACGCAGAGTTGTAAAACAGGAGAAGGTTGATCTCCAGGGAAATTTTGAAGAAGTGAAAGTACAGATGCAACATGAAAAAGAAAAGTTGCTCGCAGAGCAACTCAAAGTGAAGGAAGTAGTCAACATAGCACTCTGATCTATGATAGGCTTAGAGCCACAAGCAAAAGACTGAGTCACGCATGAAGTAGAGAAACTTGCATAAGCTATCCAACATCTACAACAACAAATAGTAGACTTAGAGCTCTGCACAATTCCCAACACCCCGCAGGATGTGAGGGATCAAAGAGAAGCAACTGCTCGAAGCACAGTTGAGAGAATCAAAGCCCTCACTATGGAATGTAAGAAACTCATTGATCGCAGTGCCAAGACCTATGAGAAACTCACTGAGAATCAAGAACTAAAGGCACTGGAGTCACAACTTCAAGAGGCGAAGTATCAAGCAGAGAAAATACAGGCGCAGTTGAAACCCCTGCCAGCTGTGGAAAGAATGAAGTGATCCCAGGAGAAGCGCATTGCCTAGCAGCAGGTCCACAATATCCAGAGAAAATTCATCGGAGTGACTCAGAGGCTCCAACCTATACAGGATAAGGCTTACCAACTGTTAACAGAGATCAAAGGTCGAGGAGTGGAACTAGAGAAAGTTGTCACTGTAGCTGAACAATGCCTAGAGGGATCTATCAACGAAGAAGTTATACAAGAGTTCGCTAAACAAGAGGCCATGGCACAACAACAAGTTGAAGTATATCGAGCCAAGATCGTGGCTTTTGAAGTAGAACTAGTCATATCAGAGTGACTCGGGATGAGTCACAGGTGAGTGTTGGGGGCCTTTTTGTCCTTGACCAAGTTTGAGGATCCTTGGTCATGTTTGACCTAATTTTGGGACTTTGATAGGATGTTGAAGGTAGAGCACAAGATGAAGTGGAGATCATGGGATCTTGGCCCCTTTTAGGGCCCTTTTTTGGATTCGGGTTTATGTAATGGGTATGGGATGTTGGCCCATGGGTTTACCCATGCTTAGGCCTATTTTGTATGTATAAATAGATAGCTAGGTGATGTAAGAAGGATCCATTTGTAAGAAGGAGTGAATGTGCTAAGCGATAAAAGAAATGGCTAAGTGCTAGAGTTGGATATGTGTGATCAAGAGTTGTAAGTGATTTGTACATATTGTGTGAGACTTGCAGAGAAAGTGCAAGTCATTGTAAGATACTGTGGAAGGTTATGTGATTAGATCTACTTAGGGAAGGAGGATCTAGCGAGCTGCACAAATCTCCTGTCCTCTGTGGAGTATGGTTTTTGAGGCTCTGTGCATGTGAATGACTGAAGAATCTAATAAAGAAGACAAAGAGTTGGTGTACGTAGCCCCAGGGTGGGGGTGAACCACGTATATGCTATGTTGCTTTGCTTTGTGCTTTGTGTTGATGTGCTTATATGATAACTTGCTTAGTGATTTGATGTAGATGAATGATAAATAGATATATTAATGCTATGTTATTAATAATATGAATGATTACTAGATCTAGCCTGTGTGGATGTGCTTAGATCTTGAGTATAGTAGATCTTGATGAATATTGTGATGCTCTGTAATTAGGGTTTAACCACGTTGTAACTAAGACTAGATATTGATGAATGTTAACTATTGAGTGCTTTGCTAAGTGTTAGAATCATAGATCTGTGTCCCAGCTAAGGTTGCAAAAATCTGAGTCCTGCAACCATCCCTACCTTTACCTTGGGTGAGACTTCATCTCCTTCACAGGTGTTGCTGAAAGGGCTAGTAGTTAGGGTTTTGTTGGTGCGTTGTTGTAGCGTTGAACCCTGGGTCTTCCCCTGTGCCAACAATCATCCAAATCTTATTTGTAAATTTGTAATAGACCCGGTGTATATGATCACATACCTTCAAACCTTCCTTAACTTTAACAAAAAGAGACTATCATTTTCATCAAACTTTTCTTTAGTCTCAGATGACTAGTTTTGGATTAGTCAACAACCCTAACTTGAAATAATCATAACTATGTACCTATAATGAATAAATATATGAAAATAGTACACAATGTTATTTAGTGTGTTTTATGCAATTCCTATAGGTTTCACTACTTGGAACCTCTCAGAAAAGGAGTTATAAAAAAAATGGCATACCTTGTTGAATTCTGGGTTATTCTAGAGAGAGACCTTGTAGAGTGTTCCCCACACAGAATATTTGTTGAATGGGTCTGAAAATATTACACAGAATAACATAGACTTAAATATATCCAACACATTTAGTCTTACTAAATTTGGATTTGTTATGAATAAGTTATTACGTTTTTACCCAAAACACCTGTTTTAGACTAGTTTCAGGACTATCCACAAACCCTATTTTCCATGGAGTGTAACTCCAAAAATACAATGCCCGCATTATGAAATTTTTACCATAGATACTTGGATATGTTCCCTCAATGGCCTATCAATTTCATAGTCTGAATCATTCTATAAAAAATGTTATTGCGAAAATGGTGAGATGACCTGTAAATAACATACCTTAGAAAGCATCATCAAAAGAATTTATCCTCCCTTGAATTCCGACCTTCTTTTCTTCACCTTATCTCTGAAATTACGCTTATATATCATTTAGTTACCTCATTCACCTATAGATATTCAATATTCTCAAGTGTGATTTAAAATGAGAGAGCCTTGCCTCTTATTTATACTCTCCAAATAGCTTCCTTAGAAGCATCTTCTAGGTCACTTTGCCCACTTTCCTTATTTTAGGGTTAACCAACTTCTAACCACTTTTCCAATTAGTAATTTATCCATTACATTTATTATTTAAATAATTTATTTTTTATCCAATTTGACTTATAGTTCACTCATCACTTCACTTTACCTCAAGGGGTTACTTTCTAACCATCTTAAACCACTTTCTTTATTTTACGGCTAACCCACTTCTAACCACTTGTCAACTTAGTAATTTCTCCATTAACTTTATTATTTACATAATGTATTTCATATTCACTTTGAATTATAGTACACTCATCACTTCACTTTATTATTTACCTTCTAAAAATCTCTTAAACCACTTTGACTACTTTGACCTTTTGGGGCTTGTAGATGACTCATGAGGGTTCTCCAACTTCACATGACCATAACTCTCTAGCCGTGAGGAGTTATGTGACATTCCATGTACCACTGGAAATGGCATGAAATGTACTATCCATATAGAATAGTATTACCTACAAATATATGAAAAATCATACCGGTATCCATCAAACAAACTTGGGTCCATTACCCAAACATGGGTTCTCCAACCTCACATGGCCATAACTCTCTAACCGTGAGGAGTTATGTGACGTTCCACATAACACCGCAAATGGAAATACATGTAATATCCATATAGAATAGTCTTACCTTCAAATATATTAAAACTCTTACCATTATACATGAAACAACCTTGGGTTCATTACCCAAACCTTTGTGCTGACATCAATCACTAAGGGTTGACATCAATCTAAAATATCACTCTCCAATGGTTGAAATCAATGACAACCAACAATCCATACCAAATATCCATCAACCTAAGCCAATTGTCTCACAATATCCCCCTTTGGCATTGATGGCAACACCAACATTGATGGAAACGCTTAGTAATAATAGCATTCATGCTTATACTCCTCACCAATGTTTCTATCTCTCCCCCTTTGACATAAATGGAAAAGGGTATCTGCCTTTGCGGCTGATCCCCCTGACTGAACTCTCCTTGGGGATTCTCCCCTTGTCTACATGCCTTTGATTTTTCTTTGTGTTTATAAGTCTCTGATTACTCTTTCTCCCTTCATATGAATAATATCTCCCCCTTTGACAAAGGGTATCACTATGAAGTCATATTGCTCATTCTTCCCTTGTGACAATCGCTCCTCTTGGAAACATGCCTCTATTCTCTCTCTCCAAGGATTTACCTTTGCATTTGATAAATCTCACCCCCTTTGTCCTATTTATGGTGCTTACTCGTGTACATCTAACATGTATAAGATAATAATTCAAAAGCATTCATTTTGGAGTAGAAATTACTCATAGTCTCTGACGAATATACTCAAGAGCTTCCTGTGGAAGTGGTTTTGTAAATATGTCTTCCACTTGTTCTTTTTTTCCCATATATTCAAATCTGAGGTTCTTCTCTGCAACCTGTTCTCATAGAAAGTGATACTTGATTGGAATGTGCTTCACTTTGGAGTACATCACCGAGTTCTTTGAGATACTGATGGCACTTGTATTATCACAATAGATTGGAATGGGATCATCATACTCAACCTGTATGTCTGTCGAAGTTTGTTTCATCCATGGAACCCATGTACAACATGTTGTTGCTACAATATACTCTTGCTCAATTGTAAATAAGGATACTGATGATATTTTCTTGCTTAACCATGATACTAAACACTCACCCAAGTAGAATGATTCTCCATTGGTGCTTCAACGGTCATTAGTGCAACCTTCCCAATATGAATCTGTGTAGGAAATACGTGATAGATCCTTTCCTTTTGTATGCCATAATCCAAACTATTTTGTTCCTTTGAGATATATGAAAATCCTTTTCACTACTAATACATGTGATTCCTTTGGTGCTGCTTGAAATCATGCCACCTGTCTAACTGCCTCCATTACATCTAGTCTAGATGTTGTCACATATAGTAAGCTACCAATCATTGACCTATATTACCTCTGGTATGTAGACTTTGAATCATCATATTTTCTCAACTTGCAACAAGTTTGCATAGGAGTGGTAACTAGTTTTCAATCTTCCATTCCAAACCTCTTTAGCATTTCTATGATATACTTGGTTTGAGAAATAAAAATTCCTTGGTTTCTTTGACATATATAAAGACCCAGAAAGAAGGATAGTTCTCCAAGTAATGACATTTCAAATTCATTCTTCATATCCTTTGAAAATTTCTAGCTTGATGTAGAGGTTGTTGTCTGCGCTTCCTTTCCATAGTTCGTAGAGAGTTTTTTCATTGTTGTTTCTGAGAATTACTTTGTTTTGAATGTGAATTGTTCTATGCACTACATGTGTCCAAAAAATATATGTCAATTTGGAATCCATTAGCATTGTTCAAGCCATTTTCTGTGTAATTATCATCCACTATGATAATGTTCCTTTGTCTCTAAACCAATCTATGAATCCATGCTCTCGTCCACTGTCATATATTTGTCCAAACCTTCTAAGTATTCTTACAAATACATATTTTTCCATACTTTCCAAGACTCTACTTTTGCAACTGTCCATAATGATGACCCATTTATCACTATACTATCATGAAGTCTTGATTAATCTATCAAACTGTACTTCCGCTAACTGACTGCTCTAGATCTGTCTTCTCAAACTCTGCAAGCTTCTCTAAGGATGGTTCTTTGGTTTGTCACAGCTATTGCATAGAATCCCCCTGTCTAATATTCATATTACCTGGGATTCTTTAAACTATATGGCTTAGAACAATTCCTGCTCTGATGTGTATTCATCATCATATTCATTGGTAGATTCATCATCATCTTCATTGGTAGATTCATCATCTCTCTGAGCTCTGACTTCTTTCTTTTTGTCTATGGATTCATATTTCACTACAATGCCTAGAAGTACAATCTCTTGAACCTATTTCTTTTTTTCCTGTCCTTCTTTTATTTCAATTATTTTCCAAACCTTTATGTATCTAGCATCTTCCTTTTTCTCTGTAGAATTTTCTTCATCTCGTTTTATTGCCAATCTTGCGATCTCTGGGACTTGGTATTTGTTCACCTTTTCTTCATGTTTTCTTATCCACATTTTCTTACATCTGATATCAGTGTTCTCCTTCATTGAAGTATCGATCATGATTCTACAGTCACTAGCTATGTGCCCATAGTTATGACATTTGTAACATTCAATGTTATGTGGGGCCACATAGGCATTTATTGCTTGAACACTTATTTTATAATCCTTGCAATATGCAACCTTATTTCCAAAGTTAGTACAGTAAAAACAATGACCATAAAATAAATTTGCATACCTAAGAGTGAATGATCTTCTTTGTGGTGTAGTCCTTCTGAATTTTTTCCTTGACTGATCATGATCATGATTGAAGCTTCTTTGTGGCTTGAACATGGATGGTATTCTTGAAGATGTATCTTCAATTGTTTTCTTAGACTCTAGTTGACCATGATTCCTTCCTTTGAGTACTTCTACATAACTCTTTGTATTTTCTTCATTCTTCTTTTCTAGCAACGTAGAGTAATTCTATTCATTCTCTACAACTGACGTGTATGTTTCTGTCTCTTCAACGTTCTTGTTGAGCTTGATGATTTTGACTCTTAGTGTGAAAAATTCTTCTTCAATATTCTCAACCTCTTCTTCTTTCTTCATTATCTGAGAATTCATGACCTCTTATGTTCTCTTTGCTTCTTCAAGTTAGATTTTCAATGTAATTATTTCTTCTTCCAGTCTTCTCGTTTCTTGACTAAAATCTTCCTCAAGTTGGTTTAAGTCATTGGTTCTTTTCTTGAGATGATCCATCAATATCTTTTCTCTCTTTTCTGCTTCTTCCTTTTGTGTTGCTATGTTTGATTCTAAACATTCCGTTTGATATTCTATATTTTCTTCAATTCTTCTGGCCTCTTCTAGTTGAGCTCTTAAATTCTTGATGACCTGCTGATGTTTTTCAGAACCTTGAACACTTTCCTTTTTCTTCATCAATTCTTTCTTGGATGACTTGTTTTCTTCTTTTTATTTCTTTAGATATTCAATTGCACTGATCATTTTTTCTCTATAATCGACTTCTAATTCTTCATAATCTTCCTATTTTGAATCTGTCTGACATGATGAGCATTTTTATTCTTGTTCTGTATCTGCATCTTCTTTGGAATTTTTTGAATCTACGATGGGTGAATAATATATGTCATGTAACTTATCCCAAATTTCTTTGGCTGGTGAACATTTACCAACCTTTTCTCTTACCAGATTAGGTGATCCTTCCCAGATGAAATCCATTGCTATTTTGTTATTCTTCTTCAATTCCTTCTTGGATGCAGTCTTTTCCCTTTTTGAACTATCATATCCTATAACAACTGATAACCAAATATAATGTCCCCATGCCTGTAAAAATACTTTTGTTCTTATGCTCCACATATCATACTTAAAACCATTATGACCATTAAACATTGGTATTCTGTTCTCAGAATAATCCATGATCTCCTTCTAGTGGTTAAACTATTTCCTGAAGGAATCGACTATAATACCAATTGTTGGATTACTGAGAGGGGGGATGAATCAGTAATAGAGAAATTTAATCCTTTTTAACCATATAATCCAAGTGTTATATCAATGTAGCATTTTCATCCAATAACTGCAAAGTAAATAAGAAATGAACAAATGAACAATCATACACACACAGTACACTAGTGTTTTACGTGGAAACTCAGAGTGGGAGAAAACCACAGAATTATTTTTCTTATATGTCTTGAAGAATTACATTCATTGGAAGCACCGACTTCCTTTGTTTTCCAGCTGCAACTGAAAGGAGTCTCCAACTCCCTAGTTTCTCATGATACAACCTAATGGAATCTCCAACTCCCTAATTCTTTGGCTATAGCCAGAAGGAGGATACAATACCCTATGATCTCTGGATACAATCGGAAGGTGGCTACAACCACCTATCCTTGCCCCATCCAACTGCCCTGATGTATAAGTAGAATTATGGAATCACTGTCACACTATCACTGTGACATATACTGCTGTAAACCTGTACCAATCAACCTTCAACAAACAACCTGTACCAATAACCTGAACCATGCATCAACCTATACCTCAACCCATTATCAACTTGTACCATAAATAAGTGCATCAACCATGCACCAATATATACCTCAACCTATACCATGAACAAGTGCATCAACCATTGTTTCTATTGTGGCTGGGAAATCCCTCCTACAAACTAACATTAAGGGTTTTAATCATGCATGCAGAAATGACCTAAAGTCTCCTACTTCTTACCAACATCCCAATCATAAACCCCATTATTCATATGCAAATAAAAGGTTAAAGAGATCAAGTTACTGTACCTTAGTTTTCGTGTTTGATGTCGATCCCTTTAACGCTTGGTCGCTCCTTGACTACAAATCTCCTCCCAACGCTGACCTGCATTCATAAAAGACAAAAAAAGAACTCCACATGCATATGATCTATAAACTAATGGGTTAGAGATTCTATCAAAATATAATCAAATTTAAATATTGACAACCTCATAGGGAGGGATGGGAAAAGTACTTCTTTTATTAATCTCACAAGAGTAATCTTACAATAGTGAGATCGGCCACTGCTCCTTGAATATGGTCCTGGGCTCCTCTTCAACTGTGCTCCAACTGCTTCTGTATATGCTTCTCTTCACACAATAGTTTCAAAAGGTTGGGGCAAGGGGAATGCTAAATTGGGTATAGTTTCTTTTCTATGATTTTCCTCCTTCCAAATGGGACCCCTACCCCTTCTTTTACAAACTAGAAAGGGCTAGGTATTTGGTCGAGTGACCGACTATGGATGGTTAGATGGTTTAGTTAACTTACCCAAAACTATGTGTTCTATCTACAACTTTCCATTTTTCGTGATTTCTAGGTATATGTGGGTTGTAGTGGGTTAGCCAACATAGACACACGTGAAGTAGTGGAGCAGGGCGTGTATGCCTTCAAAAAGGGTGTTTTTTAAGAAGTTGTTCAATGGTGGCTTGGCAAAGAAGGAAAATGAGATGGCTTGATGCCAGGTAAGCATGTCTGGTAAAATTTAGAGTTATAACAGATGCCCCCTAATGTGTGAGGTTAGAAGAGCATTTGATGGCCGAAATACATTATCAATCTTCACCATTGTACCAAACAAGTGAGCCCAGGAACTAGAATTTGGGAGGTGCCATCTACAAAATAACAATTGTCTCACCGAGGTGGGCATACCCATGCTCAGAATGAAATAAAATTATGGATACCAATCAAATACACTATAGATCCATGTCATATAACTATATAAAGTGTAGCCATGAGCAATACACATCAGATCTACATCTCGAAATAAAAAAGATATACATGTATAATATCCATCTTCAAGAAGTGAATAAGGCCCGATGGTTAGAGATGAGACTTCAAAGCTTGAGAAACAACTTTAAATCTTCATAACTCGGGTAGGAGTGTAATATGAGTGTACGAATTCACTACCCATAGGTCTTTGACGACTTGTCAAGAACGGACTAGAGGATTTTGATGATCAGGTTGAGGGCTTCATGGATTTATAACAAAGACTTGATCGGGATTTCAAGATGACCGGGCACGAGGGTAAGAGACAATCTGCAGAGGGGGATGACTCAATCTTGGTAATAACTTCCCTTGGACCATAGCATGACATAAGATGAGACTCAGACAACATGATAATTTGACATAATTTCATGATGCAGGAGGCACTGCAAACTCTCCATATGTTTGGAAGAATAACCAAACGGAGGAGGACACAACTCTATGTAGAGATAATAGCTTCCTAAGGTCATGTTAAATCCCAAGGCTTGAAGAACAAATGAAAGGATGTGCTTTGTCCAAGGGTGACTCGTTGTGTTTCCAATAAAAAGAAAATACTTTTCCCTTCCTCTTTTTGGGGTATATTTGATTTTTTTTGTCTTTTTTAATAATTTTGGAAGGCTTGAAAAAGAATAAAAGAATGCTATGTTACAAAGGAGGATTGAGTGTCGAAGACATACTAGTTCCACACAAACGAAACACATGGATTCTTAGGGAAAAGGGACATATGCAGGAAAAGGACACTCGAGAAAAATCCTCCATGGGCCAAAGGTGTTAAGATGCAGAGGCAAAGTGCTACAGGGCTTGTGTATAAGTCATGCTTCAGAGGGTTTAGTTGAGAGAAACATGGCGCTGGCATTAGGCCAAATACATAGGTATGCAAAAGCGATTAATAAGACACACAATGGTAACATCATTCGATGTAATTTTAATGAGCCCAGAGAAGGTAATCTCGGTGGTTTTTAATATTTAGAGAGTCTGAATAAGCGTAAAAGGAGACTCCCCTGAGGTACCTTTTTTCGAAGATAGTATAGTCGGTTTGAAAAAGGGGTAAAATAGCATCGACCAGACGTCTATTCAAAACCATTTTAATGAGTGTGATAAAGACAAGATCACTCGGTGATTTTTTCAATTTTAAGGAGTCTGAAAAAAGCTTAACTATGGACTCTGTCAGGAATGTTCTTCTAGACCATTTTAACGAGTGTGAAAGAATAAGGTCACTCGATGATCTTTTAAATTTTAGGGACTCTGAAAAGATCTTAACTATGGACTCCATGGGGGTTCCTTTTTCGAAAATTTAGTCCCTCAGGCCCGAAAAAGGGTTAAAATCATACCTAAGAATACTCTTCTAGGGAATCAAAGCTCCTAAAGTATACCTTTGTTCGTATAGTTGACCATCTAGACCGAAAAAGGGGTAAACTACTGCCAGATAGATGTGACTTCAAATTTTAGTTTGGCGAGCGTGAAGGTCAACAAGATCGCTCGACAATCTTTTCATTTTTAGAGGGTCTGAAAAGGGCTTAAAAGAAGACCCGTTATGTTCTGGGAGTCCCAAGGGTGAGGCCAAGAGTGATAATGCATCATGCAAATGAGGCTCGAACTCATAATCAGGATAAAATAATAAGGACTCCCGAGCCTATAGTCATGGACATCAAAATGCAACCAGGATCTACCTAGGGCATCCATGTTAAGGTAGGCTCTACCACTAAAATAAAACACTTCTAAAGCAGAAATGGTGGTTCCGTGTCACAAATCAGTGGGATCGATCCTATGGCGTAGTAATAAAGACAACGAGATGTAGAAAGTAGAGGTGGAATCCTAACTTAAATGCAACAAGTTGGAAAAACAACTTTTTACCAAAGGACTTTAAAAAGACCCAAATATCCAAAAAGTTTCCCAATACCCAATGTAACATTTATCCTAACAATCCATAGAAAACTCTTGAACCATACCAAATGATGTTTAATTTAGAAAAAATGACAAAAGGGTCTAAAAAATGACAAAAAGTGGCCCAAAAAGTCTATAAATAGAAGTTGGTAGCTCATTATCACTATTGCAAATTGAGAAATTGACTAAAAGCCAAAAATACCCCTTTGTGAAAAAAATGATTTCGGGAGCTTCAGTGGACAAAACAAACTTCCGATTGGACCAAGTAAGTACATGCTAACCCCCCTTGCATTTCAATACTTCATTTAAGCATTTATTTTTGTTTTTTAAGGGAGCGTTGACCTTTAAAAAGGTTGGCCCTACATACACACGGGCAGTCTTATGACAACCCACTTGTGCATGCATGCAGAGGAAAGACTGCATGCATGCACACATGATTGTGTGCATTTCAAGCTGCTTATACCCTCTAAGATAAGAAAAAATTAAAGAATGCAAGGGATAATTCCCCTTGGACTTGTCAATTGCAGGATGTATGTTCACTGGAGTGAGAAGGAGCATGAGGATATTGATTTTTTGGTCAGTGAGGACCTTGCTGCTACTACCGAATTGGCACAATGTGGTTTGTTAAAGTTCTTCCCATGTTCTTTCATGCAAAAAAAAACTAGGCTGCTGAATGCCATAGTTGATTATTGGCATTCTGACACAGTGGCCTTTATGCTTGAGGGATAGTCGTTGACTCCAACGATTGAGGATATTTACTTTCTAACTGGCCTCTCAAGGAGAGGGGAACCAGTCAATTTTCACACTTTTCCCTTGGGGCCACACAATATAGTGGAGTTGATTGGAATCCATTGTGAAGTTGATACAGATAAGATGGGTACTCAGGTGCCAATAAACAAGATTTCAGACCGATCACTAAAAGTGATATTTTTTCTTATTGGGTGGATTACAGGATCCACAGCTTTGCATCAAGCTTCCTAGGTGCACATGAATTTCGCAGTTCAGTGCTTAAATGCACCAGGTTGTTATTGGAGTACCACTTTACTAGAATAAATGAAGAGGCAGCTTACATAGTGTTGCATGTAGAGGCAAAGGAACTTTGAGTTTGGTACTATTCTTTGTGATTTGTTCTTCAAGAGAGTACCGAGTCTTAGCCGAAGGGAGACAGTACGAGGGCATATAGCCTCTTATCCAGTAGTAAACAAATGGACAGTGTTGTTTCCATGACAAGGGGGAGGGAGGACTATTGAGGCCTTCAATGACAAGTTTTTTGACTGGTGGTCTCGACAAATTCTGGTGATAGAGAACTATCCTGATGCTGGAATTAACTTTTCTAGGGACCCTAACATGGGTGTACCTCCCAGAGTGGTATGAGGAGAGTTAGGTATGCTTTGTTTTTTCTTTATTTTTCAAATTTATTTAATTTTTATGTTTTTATATATATCATTTTTTGTATTTACCAGAGTATATGACCATTAAGTATGTGTTATGTGCAGATATGGGGCAAATGTGTCCAATGGATTTTGTGAGGAATAGGTGATGTCCTCAACCAGAGGCAGGACTAGCTGCAGTTGGCAGACTAGTAGCAGTAGGGGGACCTCCAGCCAGAGAGGCTGAGAGAGTATTGAGATGGGTAGAGTGGAATTTTACCTCTCTCTCTCGTATAGTACCCATGGCAGAGATTGAGGATTTGCCACCGTCTATGCAGCCTCATGTAGTGGGGGCACCACAGATGTGGGTCTGGCTTTTTCAGCATTTGGAAAATGTCGTTGATCATTACAACAAGGCCAATAGGCCCTGCCCTTAGTTATATTGGACTACTTACGTGCCGAGGGCACTATTTGTATATTTTTTAGGGCTTAAGCCCCGTGACTCTTTATTGGATGTATTTTTGAGGCCCTTGCGTCCACTCATGTACTCTGATATTTTTGATATTATATATGGATTTTTATGTCCTATGGATTACATCTACTTTACAAATGTATTTACATGTGCATGTGTGTGTCTTTCTTATATGTGTAGAAGATGCCAATCTAATATTTGATTAGCTAGAGTATCTGTAACTTGATTTAATCTCCTAGGAACATGAAAATATGTAATATAATCAAAGCTTCGTTCTAAGAGACGTACCGTAAGGAACTGTCAGTGTAGAGTAGGATCATGAACATGGTAGACTCCATTTAACTGAGACACAACTAGTTGAATGTCTAAATAGACCTGGAGGTGAGAGATACCAAGTGACAAAGTGTCATGAAGTAACTAAATAACTGTGTTGTATTTGGCGACATTGTTTGTGGTGTCGCCTAAACATATACTTCTTGAAGATAGCAACTGGCCCTGAGGTGTGAAAATCACCCAAGCTGCGGAGGCAAGCCTCTAAGTGTGCTGACTAGCGTCATTCGTGAATTCAGTGAACACCTCTAATTCACTTGAAATATGCCACAATGAAAAAGATAACATAAAAAATGACACGTCCATAAAACCAAAAAACCAAAAAGTAATTGTACAAAGACTATACATATGTTACAAAAAGTCACCCAAGGCAACCCACCTATGAGTAATACTTCTTGAGGTAGAGCCCATTTCTAGGCTCCATCAAAACATTTCCCTCAAAGTCCACCAGATGATAAGCGCCCCTTTGTAGTACTTTTTTCATGATGAAAGGTACGAACCACATGGGTTTGAACTTGCCTGCCCCCAGGGGGTCCTTACCTTGGTCATAGACCAGGACAAGGTCATCTTCAGAGAAAATTCAAGGACAAAGGAACCGATCATATTGACACTTGAATTTTTGTTTTTGAGCCTCGTTAGACAAGGCCACATCACGACGCAATTCATTGAGTTGTTTAAGGTATAGTAACCATTCTTCAAGTGGTGAAGTATCTGGAAATAACTGTACTGCCAACTTTAACGATGGGATCTTGCATTCTATAGGCAAGACTGCTTCCAGCTTGTAAATGAGTTGAAAAGGTGAGAAATCGGTTGCAGTCTTAACAGAAGTTTGGTAAGCCCATAATGATGAATATAACATCAAATTCCATTTTGACTTGGATGAATTCATCATTTGTTGTAGAATGGTTTTAAGATATTTATTTATAGCTTCCACCTGACCATTCGCTTGGGGGTAGTAAGGTGATGAAGGTTCCTGCCACAACCCAAGATTTGATGTTAACGCGGTCATAATTTTGTTCTGAAAGTGACTGCCATGGTCAGTGAAAATCTCTCTCGGGACGCCAAACCTTGCTATTATATGGTTGAACAAAAATAGAGTTGTTGTCTCCCCGTCATCTTTGAACGTTGGCATAGCTTCGACCCACTTGGTGAAGTAGTCTACTGCTATGATGATATATTGGTGCCCCCTTGCTGAAGGGGGGTTGCATGTAGTGTAATCAATCCCCCATTTAGTGAAGGTACCAATGGTAATAATGTGAAACATGGGAGCGGGGTGTTCCCTCATCTTTCGAGAGAAGATCTGACACGGGTGGCACTTCTTGATCGATTCAACACAATATTTGATTAATGTCGGCCAGAAGTAACCGGATCATAGAATCTTTTGGGTTGTTTCCAACTTAGACAAATGACCTCCACATGCTCCAGTGTGGTAATTTTTAAGCAAGACTTCTTCTTCTTCATGAGTGAGACATTGACGAAGGATGCAATCTACACCTCAACGATACAATGTGTCCTCGAGTATGAGATAGTTCTTATCCTGATGGCATATGCGATGATGCTCATGATGAGAAGCAGAGGCAGGGCACTTCAAAGTCTGGAGATAGACAAGGACCTCTCCATACCAGGGGTCAAAAGACGTGATCAAAAACATGTCTCTTTTGATAGATGACTCATAGGGTATAACATCACCTGATTTGACTAGAAGTTCTGATATGAGTTCCACGAAGACCATTGACTTTTTGGATTTCACCGAAATGAATTCCAAGTTGAATTCCTGGAGGATAACTATCCATCTACTGATCTTTCTATCGATGACTCATCATGTCAATACATATTGAAATGGGTTCATGACGGCAATGACGGTGGTCTTGCGAAACAAAATGTAATGACAAAACCATTGAACAACATGGACTGCTGCCAATGCAAGTTTTTCAATATGGGAATAATTGAGTTCTGGTCAAACTAGGCCTCGGCTCAGGTAATAAATCACATATTCTGAGAGATAATCATCCTCTTGAACTAAGACCATACTGATGGTCGACTCTACAGTGGACAAGTACAATAAGAAATACTTATTATAATTGGGTGGTCGAAGCCGAGGGGTTGATATGAGGGAACTTTTCAATGCTACGAAAGAGCGTTGAGTAGCTTCATCCCAATGAAAAGGAATGTCCTTCTTCAGTAAACACATAAAACCCTTTGTAATCTCAACATATTTTGCGATAAAATGATGCAGAAAATTCTCTTTTCCCTGCAAACTCTGAAGCTAAGGTATGGTGCACAAGGGAGGCAATTGAACTATTGCCTCAACCTTGAGAGGATCGACCATGATACCTGTTGTTGAAACAATGAAACCTAATGGATGACCGGATGTGATGCAAAAACTGTGCTTGTTTGGATTCAAGCAAACTCGGTAGTAGCGACACCATTCAAGGATAAGTCGGAGGTGTTCTAGATGATCATCTCTCCTGAAAGATCATGACGCTAAATCATCGAGATAAGCCTCAACTATGTGTTTGAGGTCATTGAAAGAAAAACACATGGACTGCTGAAACACAGCTCCAGTATTTTTCAGACCAAAAGGCATCTTGCGATAAGCAAATGTACCCCATGGACAGATGAAAGTGGTTTTGTGTTGGTCTTCAGGTTTGATTTGTATCTGATTGTATCCCAAAAAACCATCCATGAATGAAAAGGCTTCGTATCCTGCGCATTCATCAACTATTTGGTCAATAAATGGCATGGGAAAATTATCTTTTGGGCAGGACTTAATTAGATCACGGAAGTCCGTACATACGTGAATCGTGCCCTATTTTTTATTGATTGGCATGGGATTTGACACCCATTGAGTCAATTGGACGAGGTAGATGAAACCAACTTTAATTAATTTTTCTAATTCAGCCTTGATAATTGTTGCTTTCCTAGGATTGATCGGATGAAGCTTCTTTCGGACCGGCTTGACATCAGGATAAGTCGTGATTTCATGTTCAAGAATTCTTGGGTATATGCTTGGCATTTCCTTGTTAGACTAGGCAAACACGTTGCGAAATTATTTAAATAAATCTGTGTAGAGTTGAATCTCCTCGGGGGAGCAGTACACTCTAACAAAGATATTCTCCATGATGCCATGGGTTCTAGAGATGTCAATAGGTATCGTTTCGGCTATTTTTTCCATATTTCCTTCAGCATAAACTGCATTTGTTGCCAAAGGATTGATAGGACAATCTTTATCTCCATTCATAGCCAGAGTGAATTCTCCTACTTCAATTCATCTTAACACTGGGAGGAAGTGAGATCTATGATGAAGATCATCCCAGGGTCTGTTTGAACTAGTCATTGCCTCATTAATCACTTTGTCTAAAGGCAAGACTAAGTCTAAAGAATCTATATCAACAAGGGAACCTTGAGCCCAAATAGGCTCGAGCACCGGATCTAACTCTTATGATGGAGTCAAATCGGGGTCGACAGAAGCTCGTTAATGATCGAGTATGCAACTTCTACCATGGAAAAAGGCATGTCCATGCCATGGTGCACTGTCCCTTCCATTGTAGTGGATGGGGAAGGAAGAGTCCATGGATCATGAAAGTACATCGTGCGAAACGATGAGATTTGAAAAATTTCAGCACGAGGTTGGTCGAGGACAACCATCATATAATGGACATTACCGGTCAGAGGTGGGTAATCGAAAGTACCCATCAATGATGGGCACAAACCAATCCCTACATTAACAATGCTAGGCTGAGGGTTATCAATCATCGGGACTATGGAGACTCTCGATGAAGGGTTAGGACGAGAGAAGGATAACTGATCAATGGTCACAATCCAACCCTTGTGAGGAAAAAATAAGACTCGAAAAACTATCGCGACCACTGCTTTCATAGCATAGGTCTAAATCCTTCCTAACAAAATATTGTAGTCAAGAGACGCATTGACCACTTCAACTTCGACGCACACGGTTTTTCCCCCTAACTGCACGGGGAAAGAGGGAATGATCCCATGTGGTTGGAAATAATGATCGTCAAAAGCTGTAAGTAGAGTAGGTTATGGAGACAAAATGGGTTGTCCGATGGCCTTCCAACATGCCAAAGACATCATGCATGTCAAGGCACCCTCATCCACCATTGTACATAAAGTATTCTGGGTAAAATGTTTCATGGTGTTAGCCACTACTATCTAAAAAGCGACGTGGTAAGGAAGATGGGGTTTTAAGTCAGAGGTATCAAGCATTATCATTCTTGGATTACAAGTCTCAACAGAGCATAAGGCAGCTAACAGGGCCTTTCTCTAGGAAGGGAAACTCTGGAGGACTTCCAAAGAAGACATTGCACAATGGGTTTGTGATAAATCCTCCACCACAGAGTAGTTCTGGGTGGCCCTTGCGTTTGGGTTGTAAGAATATTTTTTGAATGCACCTTTTGGGATGTGCGTCATTGTTTCACCCAACGTCTTCTAAATCTGAAGAGGAAGAGGTGGGTTTTTGACTTCTTTACCCTTCTCAGAGGTGCCTGGATTTCTATAATCATGTGCTCTAGTCGTTATATAGGCATCACCTTTCATCATATACACATTTACAAATGAAGGATTACTTGAAGACGGAGGGGGTCCTTGATTGCCCCCTTCTGCACTCGAGGAGGCTTGAGTTAGATTTTTCCCATGTGGGAACGGGTTCGTTAACACGATACGCTATTGTTGTGCCAATAACTTTTGGGCCTCCGCAAGCTGAGGGCACTAATGGGTCGGGTGGTCTTCCTTGCAAAGATTGCAAGGATACCTTGACTTCTTCTTTTCAGTGTCACCCCTGCCAAGATTATCGGTGGGTTTCTTATCTCCCTTACCCTTTTTTCGTTGTTTCTTCTTTCCATCAGGTTGTTGGGTGGCCTTCGGGTTTGTCATTTTCACACTGTGTACATCCGACTTTAAAGTAGGGGGAGCAGCTGAACCAGTGGTTTGGCTGGCCATTGCCTGTTGTATCGAAAATTGTTGCAATTGATTTGACAATGGATCAGTAGGCTTGGCTTGTGCTGAACCAATAATGCCATCAACATGTGGTCTAGACCTTTGCCTAGTTTTGTCAAGGATTGACCTTGGTGCATCTGGCAAAATCTCGTAGATTAAAGTAGACTGAGAGTAAATTACCTCTAGTTGTTGTGCTCTCATTATCGTGTCTTCCTCACAAAATACTCCAGATGTTGCGACGTCTTTAGATAAATGGGGTACCAAAGACTTAAGGAACCAATCCAGCAAGAATGTTGGTGGGACTGGTACTTTGATCAAACTCTTCTAGTGTCTCCATTCTTGAATGTGATTCGAGATATGGTCTACTTTTGTCCACTTGAAATTGGCCATCAATTCGGTGCCGACGTCATATCTCACAGGTAATTGGAAATGGTTCAAGAAATCCATTGCAAATTCTCCGAAGGAAGAGTATCATGAGCAGTCGAGCTCAATGTACCATTTCACAGCACTCCCTATGAGAGTGCGTTGAAATAATTGTAGTTGAATGGAGTCATCTCTTGATGAGTTGGATGAGAACCATAAGTGGAATGTAGTCACATGATCACCAGGATCTTCGTTAGGCTTGGCCTCAAACTTTGGAATGTCTAAAGGAAACTTGGTCAGCATAGGAGGCCAACTTAGATCGTGAGAGATGGGGTCATTTAAGAGCCTTGTCAAATCTGGCAAGTGCAGGGTTGCCAGAAACGGTAGTTTGGGTTGTGGATTGTAGTCGGGGAAAAAGGAGATGGGGGTTTGACTGACACCAGGTTTCCAGGAAAAGTTATGTTACTGGCTAGGGCTCTGGTAATAATCATGACCATGACTAGCATAAGGATTGGGCACTTGTTGAGACATCATTGTCTGGTTCCCGTAATAAGACATAAAGGGTTGAGCTTGTGTTGCATTCCAAGGATTTGGGTAGGGGGTGCCCCCTTCCGATCTGACGGGCATAGGCGTTGGGCCTTTCCCAAGATTCCACTGGGTATGGAAAAGGTTTCCCCTGATCGACATCCATCACAAGGCGACTGGTCCTTTCCATGGATTCCAATATCCTTGTGAGGAAGGAATTCCTAAGTGTGGCCCCTGTGTAGGAATAGTACCCTGTACAGGATGTGGTTTTCCATAACCGGGGTTGCCCCTGGTCGAAACGACAGCTGACGAGAAAGTGTTGTTACCAAATGCGTAGAACAAAGAGAAAGGTTTCGAACCAACTGGCATATTATAAGGAGGGAGTTCTTGACTACCTTCTCCAAACAAGTTTATGTTAGGCCCGACAGAGTGTTGAGGAACACCGTAAAGCGAGGGGGACTAAGGGGGTATATAACCCCTGCCATAAGGGAAAGCGATAAAAGGAGCAAAAGTTCCTCCAATATATTCTTGCAGAGGAGCATTGGAACTCCATACCCCTAGACCCAAAGTTTGTAGAGTGGAGGAGGAAAGTACAATACTCATACCGAAGCCAGGCATCCTGTATGAGAAAGGAGAGCCTGTCGTGTTCTGAGTAAACGGAGCAGTGATCACCGTCATAGATGGAATCAGACTACTGCCCTAGGTAGAAGCAGTCAAGACCATGGTGGCCCAAACCGATGACAGTTGGTTAGGAGGTGAAACACCCCTAGTAGTGATAGGAGTGAAGGGAATATCAGTATTCCCTAAAGAAGTGGC
>JASDQU010687867.1:92616-105957 GCA_032191745.1 Picea mariana
ATTTTTTCCTTAGCGGTGGGGGGGGGAGGGGGGTTCGAGGTGAATTGGCAGAAGGCCCAAAAGACTTCGCGACCGACAGGACTCCTGATCCTCCACTGTGTGAGAAGATAAAAGACACACTAGGTAAATATACAATCATTTGGAAACCAACACGCACTAGAAAAAGTACCTATGAGATCAAACAAGCAGCCACTAACTAGTTGGAAAAACAGTTACAACAACCAACACTAGAGAAACTTACCGGTGCAGGTGAAACTTGAATACGGAAGTACCCTCTGGGTACACTTTGCAAATCATGGCCTGATGTTTGTCCTAGGTACCGCGGTATACCCCCGCAATCACCTGTGTAAGTCACTATAAAGATAGGCAACTAGGTTGCCTGCGTGCAAACAATCACCAGGTGGGTACAGTCGACAGTCTGGTGGACCACAATGAGTAGGGTATCAATCCTGAAACCTATCAAGGGTATCGAAAGAAAGTGTTCTGGAAGATGACTGAAAACCTCGAACAGATTTGAGACCCATGAAGCTCCATGGCAAATGCAATCAATGAAATCCCAAGACAAGCCCTCAACATGCGTTCCCCACTACATTTGGTCCAACTTTGGAGGGGTTATCTCTGCTACCTTTCCTTACACGACCTCATGTTTATCCCCTATGTTAGAGGGGGGTCTCGGATAACTTTTACGATACTGGACTTTTGACACTCCCTAGCATAGACTCTTATGTTTGTTTTTCAGCCTTGAAGAGTTTTCTCTCCAATCCTAAATCAAGGCTCTAGCCTAGACTAGTTGATGGACCCTACAAAACGTGAAGTCTAGTTGATTTTAATTAATCATTAGTTTTTTGGTCTTTTATTAAGTCAAAGGTTATGAAAGTGAAACTAGTGATGTTTTGAGAGACGAAAGAGAAGATAAACAAAAAGATGGAAACAAAATAACTTCTTCCTGACAAATTCAGATTTGCTCTTGTAAATTCTTTAACTAACTTTTCCAACTTTTTCTTTCTAAGATATTTTAACTGAAAAAATCAAAACAAGATTTCACTCAACTACTTATTATCCTAAGTCAATCAGCCAAGAACTTATGAAAACAATTTTTTTCCTATTGTTTAATGCAAATAACCAACTCTTTAACCAAACCAAGAAGTAAAAAAAAGGATTTTTTTTTTTTATTATTATGCTTCAAAAACAAGAAAATTTAAAACTGTATGTCTTCTTTTTTTTTGAAGCAAAAAGGTGAAAAATAAAAACAAAACAAGGCCAAAAAGGAATTTTGGCCAACCAAAAACCGTGGGGAGTTACTGACAACCAAAAAGGAAGATCATACTGACTCACTATCTCATCAAAAAACCTAGCAATGAAAGAAAACTTTTAAATGCAAAAGCAAGCTATGCTGACACACAACCTAGACTGATACTGCTATGAAAGAGACCAAAAAGACACAAGAAAAACTTGGGAAGTAAAAACTTGACAGGGAAAAGGAAGACCACCTCGTCAAAATTTTCTAGACAGACACGCGACGGTCACTTCAACAGCCACCGTATGCACGTGGTCTGACCAAAGACATGATGTGTATGCACGTTTGCAGGCCCACTATAGGACGCGTGTGACTCTGTTTCTCCTCAAAAGAAGCAATACAAGCAACTAAGCTCAGGCAGGGAGTACTAGTATTGAAGACCATAACACCTCAAAGGTACATAAACTTACTCTAACAGAAAAAGATGCAAGGAAAATTGAGAAAAAAAAGCTAATATGAGGTTATACCTAGGCTACAGACTGCAATCGCAAAAAGTAGAACTAGATCTAAAAAACCCCTGAGAAGGATTACTTATGACAGGGGAGAGGATGACTGCGTCTTTTTGAAAAAAAATTCTGGACTTAGACATGAGACTGATCTTTCAGCAACCAGCGTATGTACGTGGGTTGTATGAAGTCAGGGTGCATGTATATGTGGGTAGACTTTCTACAGGCTACGTATGCCTCTGTGGCTTCCTGGAAAAATAAAAAATAGGCAGGCGAAGGAAGCAGGGAATACTGGTATGGAAGACCAGAATCCCTACTAGCTCAAACTTTTGCAGAAACTCAGAAAAAGGTAGTAAAACCAATTAAAAATACTCAACAATTACCCCCCAAAACCCTAGAGATCCCCAGTATGGTCACCAATTCTGTTGTGGGTGGGAAATCCCTCTTATGGACTAGCATTAAGGGTTTTAATCTTGCATGCATAAATGACCTAAAGTCTCCTACTTCTTACCAACATCCCAATCATAAACCCCATTATTCATATGCAAATACAAGGTTAAAGAGATCAAGTTACTGTAACTTAGTTTATGTGTTTGATGTCAATCCCTTTAACGCTTGGTCGCTCCTTGATTGCAACTCTCCTCCCAACGCTAACTTGTATTCATAAAATACAAACAAATAACTCCACATGCATATGATCTATAAACTAATGGGTTAGAGATTCTATCAAAATACAATCAAATTTAAATATTGACAATCTCATATGGTGGGACAGGAAAAGTACTTCTTTTATTAATCTCACAAGAATAATCTTACAATAGTGAGATCAACCATTGCTTCTTGAATATGGTCCTGGGCTCCTCTTCAACTATTCTCCAACTGCTTCTGTATATGCTTCTCTTCACACAATAGTTGAAAAAGGTTGGGGCAAGGGGAATGCTAAATCAGGTATAGTTTCTTTGCTATGATTTTCCTCCTTCCAAATGGGACCCCTACCCCTTCTTTTATAGGATAGAAAGGGCTAGATATTTGGTTGAGTGATTGACTATGGGTAGTTAGACGGTTTAGTTAACTTACCCAAAACTGTGTGTTTCGTCTGCAACTTTCCATTTTTCATGCTTTTTAGGTATGTGCAGGCTGTAGTGGGTCAGCCAACATACACACATGTGCAGTAGTGGAGCAAAGAGTGTATGCCTTAAAAAAGGGTGTTTTTTAAGAATATGTTCAATAGTGGCTTGGCAAAGAAGGAAAATGAGATGGCCTAATGCCAGGTAAGAATGTTTGGTGAAATTTAGGGTTATAACAACCATGCACCAAACCTGTACAAATAACATGTCACAACAACCTGTCCAACAACCTATCACAACAACCTGCCTCATCAATATTATCAACCAAATCAGATATACTCACCAATATCAATCACCAAGACAACTCTCGAATATGTGCATCAACCAAGCATAACGCAACAACTAATAATCATCACCAAGATCAATATGTTCTTCTAATAATATACCAATACAAGTATGCTACATCATCCATAAACCATGTGTCAACAATACTACTATCAAGTGCCTCCAAGTATGTACCAATCATGTATCAACTACTCATCAACTATGACTCATCAATATGTACCAACATCATCAACTATACACCTCATGTATGTGCCAACTCATCAACTAATTATCTCAACCATGTACCCAATATGTACCTCAACCAAAAGCCCTCATCAATTTCATCATCCAAATCTGATTTTTAACTCTATAATAGACCTGGTGTATATGATCACATACCTACAAACCTTCCTTAACTTTAACATCAAGAGACTAGCATTTTCATCAAACTTTTCTTTAGTTTCACATGACTAGTTTTGGATTAGTCAACAACTCTAACTTGAAATAATCATAAATATGTACCTGTAATGAATAAAGTTATTAAGATAGTAAAAATGTTCTTTATTTTATTTTATTCAATTCCTCCAGGTGTCACTACTTGGAACCTATTAGAAAAGGAGTTATAGCAAAAATGGCATACCTTGTTGAATCCTGACTTATTCTAGAGAGCGACATTGTAGAGAGTGCCCCACATAGAATATTTGTTGAATGGATATGAAATGTTACACATAATACTACAGACTGTAATCTAACCAACACATTTGGTCCTATTGAATATAGATTTGTTATGAAGAAGTTATGATGTTTTTACCCAAAACACCTATTTTAGACTAGTTTTAGGACTAGCCACAAACCCTAATGTCCACAGAGTGTAAATCCAAAAATACAACAACCCACAAGATTATATTTTTACCACATATACATGGATATGTTCCCTCAATGGCCTATCAATATCATGGTTTGAATTATTCCAGAAAAAAATTTATTGCAAAAATGGTGAGATGACCTGTAAATAACATACCTTAGAAAACATCATCAAAAGAATTTATCCTCCCTTGAATTTCGACCTTATTTTCTTCACCTTCCCTATAAAATTAGGATTAGATATTATGTGGTTACCTTAGTCACCTATATATATTCAACATTATCAAGTGTGATTTAAAATGATAGATCCTTGGCTCTTATTTATACTCTCCAAGTAGCTTCCTTAGAAGTATCTTCTAGGTCACTTTGCCCACTTTCCTTATTTTAGGGTTAACCAACTTCTAACCACTTTTCCAATTCATAATTTATCCATTAAATTTATTATTTGAATATCTTATTTTGTATCCACTTTGACTTATATTACACTCATCACTTCAATTTACCTCAAGGGGTTACCTTCTAACCATCTTAAACCACTTTCCTTATTTTAGGGCTAACCCACTTCTAACCACTTGCCAACTTAGTAATTTCTCCATTAACTTTATTATTTAAATAATTTATTTTGTATTCACTTTGAATTATAGTACACTCATCACTTCACTTTATTATTTACCTTCTAAAAATCTCTTAAACAACTTTGACTAATTTGACCTTTTGGGGCTTGTAGATGACTCATGAGGGTTCTCCAACTTCACATGACCATAACTCTCTAACCGTGAGGAGTTGTGTAACATTCCACATACCACTGGAAATGGAATGACATGTAATATCCATATAGAATAGTATTACCTAAAAATATATCAAAACTCATACCTTTATCCATCAAACAAACTTGGGTTCTCCAACTTCACATGGCCATAACTCTTTAATTGTGAGGAGTTATGTGATGTTCCACATACCATCGCAAATGGAAAGACATGTATTATCCATCTAGAATAGTATTACCTTCAAATATTAAAACTCATACATGTTGGGTATGTGTTATATTATTTTCACGAGTAGCAATGTTTGAGCGTATGCTTCAGGCGTACAGGGGGGTTAGAGGGGGGTGCAACGCCCCCAATTTTTTTTTTTGCATCAAGACCGCATTTTTGGGACTGCATTATATTTAGGTGGTTTTTCGGTACATGGTTTCTTTGTCGATGGTTTTCTATTTCCAGTTAAAGAATTAGGGTTTTGGACTAATCTAGGTCATTAGGTTAGGGTTTTGGATGCCGCTGGATCCTATAAGTATTTTTTATTGTAAACATTGTACAATGATGAATAATATAGAATATGCTAGTTTTCTCAGTTTGGGTTTCCAAGTGAAAAATCTCTGTGTGATGTTTGTATTTGCCATTGTATATTTTCTATTCCTTTATTGAATATTTGTTTTCATTAGATATTGTACAAGGTTAGAATTTACATTTGGTATCAAAGCTTTATTGGCTTCAGGGGGATGCCTTTGTGGTCAAGGGTTTGGCTCGAGACTGTGATAAGCCTTGTTACAGTGGGAGATCTGCGGTATTGTTTTTCAGGTGAAAATAAACGGAAAGCAATTCGAAGATGGAGATCAAGAAGTTTAATGGGAAAAGTTTTGAGTTGTGGAAGATCAATATGGAAGATCTGTTGGTGGAGAGAGATTAGTGGATCATGGTAGATCCAGGTACTGCACCTACAGGAACTTCTGCAGATGAATGGAAAAAGCTGGATCATAATGAAAAGAGCACAATCTGACTACGTCTCTCTGATTCAGTATTACTGAATGTGTCAGAGGAAGCTACAACCAAGGATTTATGGGAAAATTTGGGGAAGTTGTATCAGTCTAAGTCCCTGGTAAATAAACTATTCCTGAGAAAGAAGATGTATAACCTGAGGATGAGAGATGGAGTCTCGGTGATAGAGAATTTGAACGCCTTCAATACTATGGTAAGTCAGTAAGTATCTATTGAGATTAAATCTTCAGATGAAGATAAATGTATCAGTTTCTTGTGTTCTTTACCAGACTCATGGGATAGTCTGGTTGTGGCCATAGGTAGTAATAAAACTTCCTTGAATTTTGAAGAAGTGGTCTCATCCTTATTGTCGTAGGAGATGAGACGAAAGAATATGGAAGGACATAGCACATATGCATTATTTGCAAGAGGATGCTCCCAAGAAAGAAATAGATCTAATTTCTCAAGTGGGAGATCAAAGTCTAAGGGTAGATCTAAATCTCTTGGAAAGTTTGTAAGGGTATGTTGGAGATGTGGAAAAGAAGGGCACTACAAGAAGCAATGTAGATCCAAAGTTGAGAAAAATAAGGGATCTGAAGAATCTTCTTCTACAGAAGAAAAGACATACAAGGAAGAAGGAGGGGATGTGTACATGGCCTCTTCAAGCACACATGTAGATCATGAGGCATGGTTGGTTGACTCTGGTGCATCATTTCATATGACTCCCCACGAAGAGTGGTTCTGCAAATATGAAAAGTATGATGGAGGTAATGTTTTCTTGGGTAATGATTCGACAACCAGAATCATAGGAAGATGAAGAGTCAATTTGAGGCTCATAGATGGAAGGATTAGAACACTGCCCGATGTTCTACACATCCCAGGTTTGGCCAGAAATTTGATTTTTTTATGTAAAATGGACGATGTAGGGGTAAAAACAATATTTGAAAAGGAAACATGTTGGCCCTCGACCAAGTTTTGGGAGTTACTTGGTCATGTTTGACTGTTTTTGGGACTTCGACAACCTATCAAAGGAGGAGCGCAAAGCAAAGCGGAGATTGCGAAATCTTGATGCCTTTTTGGGTTTATGGGATAATGTAACGAGAATGGGATGTCGGCCCATGGGTTTACCCATGTTTAGGCCTATTTTGTAATATATAAATAGATGCCTAGGCTAGATAGAAGTAGTAGTGCATATATGTGATAAAGGGTAGTAATTGCTATGTGCAAAAGTATATTTGTGTGATTTGGCTCTGTACATACTGTGTGAGACTTGCAGAGATAAGTGAAAGTCATTGTAAGAGATTGTGAAAGGCTATGCGCCGAGATCTACTTGGGGAAGGAGGATCTGGCGAGCTACATAGATCTCCTGTCCTACGCGGAGTAAGGTTTTGGTGGCTCTGTGCTATAACCGATTGAAGAAGCTAATAAAGAAGAAGAGTTGGTGGACATAGCCCCAGGGTGGGGGTGAACCATGTAAATACTGTGTGTTATGCTTTGTGTTTTGTCTTGATGTGTTTATATCTTCTTTTTCTAAGTGATTTGAGATGATTAGATGGATCTTCTTATGATTAGTGCTAATAATATGTATGAATGTCAGATCTGATATGTAGGAATATGCTATGTGCTTGATCTACCTGATCCGATCTATTTCACTGCTTCTAAGTTCTTAAATATATATTAGATCTAAGTGAATGCTACAATGCTCTGTGCTATCTGCGAAGCACAATAATAATTGAATAGTATTGAATGATCGATGGTAAGTGCTCTATAAGTGATATAATCATAGATCTCTGTCCCAGCTAAGGTTGTAGACACCTGAGTCTTGCAACCACCCTTGCCTCTACCTCGGGTGAGACTTCATCTGCTTTACAGGTGTTTCTGAAAGGGTCAATAGTTAGGGATTTGTTGGTGTGCTCTTGAGAATTGAACCCTAAGTCTGACCCTGTGCCAACAAATGGTTCCATTGTCGGGACTTGAAATTGTGATTGCTGGGAACTAAGAAAGAAGAAGCTCTGTGCAAAGATTCATACTGAAATTGTGAAAGCTTTGATCGTAGATTTGTGCCCTAGTATGCAATATTCTACTTGACTTGTAGAGCTCTGTTCTAAAACAAAGAAGCCCGATCTGAAGAAAAGAGGTTGTATCTGAAGAAAATAAGCAAGATCTAAAAGCTTTGTGCTCTAAGAAAGGTAAAAGTGAGAATTTCTGAGGTATGATCTGCAAGCTATATTCTCTGATAAAGGTAAGAATAGTGAAAAGTTATAGATCTAAAAGCTTTGTGTTCTGTAGAAGTAAGATAAGTGGAAATTTTTGTTTCAAAAGTATGGATCTAGGTATGATTGATAGATTTTGTCCTAGCTTGAAAACTAGGGCACTGATAGATGAAAGAAGGTTTGATATGAGTAGATCTGATAAGAATAGTGAAAGATATATTATACCTATTCATAGAAAAGATGTCTGGACTAACAAATGGATGCAAGATCCTAGAAAGAATTTGTTGTAGGTTATCTCTTATGATCCTAGTGCATAGTACAAGAGAATTTTGGGATCATTTAAAAGAAAGAGAGTATTAACCCTCTGTTACAGTTGCAGAAGATCGATACATATTGCTAAGGATTGCCCTGGTAAGAAACCTAGTTGTCTTTTCTACAAATATATGGACCATGAAGTATTGGATTGCCCTAGAATGATTTCTAAGCTTGAAAAATTGAATATGGGACAAGAAGATGACAAGAAAGGTCAAGAAACTGAGATCATGACAAAACCCTAGAAAGAATCAGAGAAAGTATTAATACAGATGAAAGAGAGCTTGAATGAACATAAATATGCCAGCTTATCGGAGATCTTAAAAGAGAAGGAGCAAATCGAAGTAACAATAGGAGACTTCGGCATTGACTATGTTCTGGATGAGGAAACATAGGTGAATATCATGATAGAAAGCACTTGGGAAACACTAGTAAGGCCTGCTATGATTCCCTCACTAGGAGGAATAGGATTATTCAAAGGGAAACTGATAACCTTATGTGGAGGGATCGCTCGGTTACCTATGAGTATCAATGGAGCTTCAACACAAAAAGATTTTGAAATTACTAATTTTATTGAGAACACTGCCCCATTTCCAGATTTGTTAGGAAAGCCCTCGATTGAGAAAGGCTAGATCCGAAAGGAAGAAGTTATAGAACATAAAAAGTGATACCTAATGGATTTTATGAATAGAAGGATTGCACACTTGATTGAAGAACAGGAGAACAGATCAAAGCTATTTGACACCAGGGACTTGGATGTCAAAGTTGTAAGCACACTAGAAGAACCACTAAAGATTGAAGTACCTAGCCTCGATGAAGAAGAAGGGTTACTCTTGAGCCCTAGAAAAGAATCTCAACAGTGTGAAGTGATTATGCCCAAAGAAGATAAGAATCAGAATGGAAAGAGGAATATCGAGTTGAAGCTCACTAGAAAGAAGGATAGAAAGCTAAGTAAGAAGAGGGCTAAGATCGAAAAATTATAGAAGGTTCCAGAGGGAGCCTCGCAGAAGAAAAATTTACAAAATTTGAGCTTCACCAGGATATCAAAACAATGGCATATGACACTTCGCCATGGCGAAGAAATATAGCCGTCAGGATTGACATATCCGTTCGAATTCCTCTCTGAATGGATAGAAAGGAAGTAAAGGTTTGACATCAGCCCATTGGACCGCACTATAATGGAAAGAATAGAGTTAATGAAGCTTTCATATCCATTGCAAGGGATCTGTTACAGAGTTGTCTATTTATCCCACTGCACCATGCAACAAGAACACTTTTGATAATTGAGAATTTGAGCTCTCGGCCTTGATTAAGATTTCCCAGTGATCACTACGCATTTTCCTTCTACCCTATTGTAGTGACTACGTCACTTTGAGAACCCAAGATATGCATACCAAGCATGTATGTCCAAAGAGCTCACCACCGAAGAAGCAACTATGACATAATTTCTTATCGACTTAATGACTGAATGAACCATGTCAGGGAGAGGATTGTCTACAGGCATCATCGATGAGAGGAGTGTAAGCCTCCCCGTCAACTGCTTGAGCCAGACCATTTGGGCCAACTGACGAAAAGAGAACTAAGAATAAAGACGATCTTGTGAATTCTAAGTTTATCCCAAGCATATTACCTACCTACCACCTCTGAGCGGCATAGTAAATAGAGATAGTGTACCTCAAGAGTTCTACTACACTTTGGTCATTGCGTACCTCCTAAAAGGGATACGTGTAGTTCATGTAGACCAGGATAAGATTGCAACTTTGAAGTTTAGTGACTTTAAACTTGGAGACAGGAAGGTGTACAACATGATTTCTCCATATAAATACGTGACGAAGATGAAGGGAAATAACTTGAATATCATCCCTCAACAATGGACTATGGACCTTGCATAGTCCACCTTGTTGAATGTCATGAAGATCCTGCATTTCGGAAGACACCAGGAATTCAATGTTTGTGTCAAGATACTACTATTGAGCTATCATGGTGGCTACTTATGGTTAAACCACTGCATCACGGTCGATCCAACACTGATCCACAAGATCACAAGGTTGAGCATGCAGGGCCTTGACCCATACGATTTTTACCTTGGAAATACCACATACAGAGCCTTAGCACAGAATATCAAAGAGACTTATGTTGATGTCAAGAAGGGAATGCGAGGCTACATAGTAGCTTCTATTTAGAATGGCACAGTGTGCCTTGCTTGTCAACTCATCACAGGGAAGCTAGTACGGAAGAACAAACCAACCCAAGTCACCAGTTTCATAGTAGACCTCGCAAGGAAGTGCGCATAAGGACTTCAAATGAATTGGGTGAAGTACTTGGTGAACCAGTTGGAACTAGACTATAGGAAATCACAGTACTAAGGATATGAGTTCCACCTCAGTTGGCTACTCATCCTAATTGCTTTTGTTTCATGGGAGATGCCGAAAGGTGCGACCTTCCCAGACATAGAGCCCTTTGAACCACTAGCCACAAAGTTCAGTACATTGTGGTACTCGAACGACATAAATAAGAAATGGCAGTTGAATGTCATGTTTCACACTTATTACAACCATTTGAAGCTATCCATCCAATCTGAGCCATGCATGACCCTGAATTCTCTCCACAGGTTTGAGCCTTTGATGAAATTCAATGCAGACCGCCATTTTATTTATATCACAGTGTGTGTCGATGCTCATAAGAAACAACTGTAGTCATACTACAAGTTGAAAGAATAATACACCGAAGAGATCACCAAGGAATGGTTGAAAGACATCCTAATTCCAACAAACCCTACAGAAATCTCTGACATAGAAATCCCAGAAACTGTGTCGGATGCACCAGGACTGAGTAAGAAAAATAAAACTGAAGAGGTTCACAATGTAGAAAATGCATCTATGAGGAATTCTTCCATCACACCAGAGCAAGAGGGTGATGGCGAAGAGTTATAATAATTTAAACAACGAAGAGATGAAGTGGATCCCCTGAAGAAAAGGAAGGGTTCACCTATGAAACCTTCTTCCCAGAAGAAGATGAAATCTCCCGTAACCAAGCTACAGACTACGCTGACCCTAGATGACTTCAACTTCATCATAGAAGCATTGAATGACGCTTCACTGGAGATAATAGAGAAACAGGAAGCCATGCAGGAGACAATGTACAATAGAATTAAGATCGAACTCCAAGGAGTGCAGTAGGCACTACAATCTAGCCACACAACCTCCACTATGCCTCTATCAGTAGGAACACCAGAACTGGGAGATGAGCTATCTCAACTCCACAGAATTTATAACATAGTCGAAGCTCGAATTCGAAGAGCACAAGAGGAAGCAGAACAAGCCACTCAGGATTTGACACACATATAGGGAGTACTTGTCAAACAACACAGTGTTGTAGAACAAGAAAAAAGTACTCTCCAAGCAAAGTGGAATGAAGAGAAAGCACAACTACATCAAAGAAAGGAATAGTTGCTTGCAAAGCAACTGGAAATAAAAGCAATGGTCATTAGAGAACTTCTCTCTATGATAGCCATCGAGGTAAATAATGAAGAGCAAGTTCCATAGTAGGTGGGACAACTAGAAGAAGTAATCTAGAAACTACAACAACGCATAGCAGATTTTGAGCTCTACATAGTACCAGAAACCCCATAGGAGATAGGGGACCAACGAGAAGCAACTGCCCAGAGTGTAGTTGACAGAACAAAATCTCTTGCTCTGTAATGCAAGCAGCTGAGTAACCGCAACGCATAGACATATGAGAACTTGACCGAGAACCCAGAGCTACATAAATTGAAGTCCCAGCTCCAGGAGGTGAAGTATCAAGCCAAAAATATACAAGAACAATTGAAGGCCATGTCGCCAGTGGAAAGAATGAAGCGGTCTCATGAGCAGCGCACTGCCCAGCAGCAGATCCATACAATCTAGAGCAAGGTAATGGAAGTAACTCAACGAACTCAACCGGTACAAGATAAGGCATGTCAGTTATTTACAGAGGTTGAAATCCAAGGAGAAGAGTTAGAATAGGTTGTGATTGCAACAAAACAATGCCTAGAAAGGCCGATGAACTATGCGGTGATCCAGGAGTTTGTCAAGCAAGAGGTTGTAGCATAGTAGCAGGTCGAAGCAGAATTGATCAGACCAGAGTGACTCGATAGGAGTCACAGGTGAGTGTTGGGGGCATGTTGGCCCTCGACCAAGTTTTGGGAGTTACATGGTCATGTTTGACCATTTTGGGGACTTCGACAGCCTGTCGAAGGAGGAGCGCAAAGTGAACTGAAGATTGTGGAATCTCAGCCCCTTTTTGGGTCCATTTTGGGTTTATGGGATAATGTAATGGGAATGGGATGTCGAACCATGGGTTTACCCATTCTTAGGCATATTTTGTAATATATAAATAGATTCCTAGGCTAGATAGAAGTAGTAGTGCATCTATGTGATAAAGGGTAGTAATTGCTATGTGCAAAAGTAGTTCTGTGTGATTTGGCTCTGTACATACTATGTGAGACTTGTAGATCTAAGTGCAAGTCATTGTAAGAGATTGTGAAAGGCTGTGTGTGAGATCTACTCAGGGAAGGAGGATCTGGCGAGTTGGGCTGATCTCCTGTTCTACACAGAGTAAGGTTTTGGTGGCTCTGTGCTATAACTGGTTGAAGAAGCTAATAAATAAGAAGATTTGGTGGATGTAGCCTTAGGGTGGGGGTGAACCACGTAAATAATATGTGTTATGCTTTGTGTTTTGTTTTGATGTGTTTATATCTTCTTTTGCTAAGTGCTTTGAGATGATTATATGGATCTGCTTATGCTTAGTGCTAATAATATGTATGAATGTCAGATATGATATGTAGGAATATGCTTTGTACTTGATCTACCAGATCCAATCTATTTCACTGTTTCTAAGTGCTTAAATATATATTAGATCTACATGAATGCTATGATGCTCTATGCTATCTATGAAGTAAAATAGTGATTGAATAGTAATGAATGATCGATGATAAGTTCTCTGTAAGTGATATAATCATAGATATGTGTCCTAGCCAAGGTTGCAGACACCTGAGTCTTGTAACCACCACTGCCTCTACCTCGG
>JASDQU010687868.1:0-19146 GCA_032191745.1 Picea mariana
CCCGATTGGAGGGCAACCCCCACCGACCCCACCCTATGGAAAAAACATACCTCCATCCTTGGCCCAGTATTGGAATTATCTTATACAACATAATCCTCACTCGATTGGGGGGCAATAGCCTCAAGCTAGATACATCATACCCCCTAGTACAGGCCAACCATATACAGGCACATCTAATCCTATTTGGGGCTCAAACACTCAACCCCACGCCCCTGTTCAAGGGTACAACACTATGAATTACTTGCCTCCACACCAACCACCGAATCTTCCCAGATCTTTGCATTATATGAAAACTGCTTATGGTCCCACTGGTCTACCAACAAGACTGCCTCCCCAAAGTCACCATTACCCACAAGTGAATAGACAATTACCCTTCTTAGCCACCCTGGACTTCCTTGATCTGTCGAGGATTTTAAATGATCTGATCCATCACTCTTCTCAATGGCCCTCCATATCGACCAAACTACCATCCAACATCCCTAAATTTGATGGTAAACCGGGAGATGACCCGAACAATCATGTAATGACTTTTCACCTTTGGTGCTCATCCAACTCCTTGATGGATGACTCTATTCGTTTACACCCTTTTTAGTGAACCCTCACAGGTTCCACCGTGAAGTGGTATATAGAATTACCACGAGGCTTCTTCACCAACTTCAACACCCTCACTGTGGATTTCCTCACCCACTACCAGTTACCAATCCGCTATGAAACGAGAACCGAGATTTTGAGTTATTTCAAACAAACCAAAGCCACTCATATCTCTAACCACATTCATGAGTGGCGATAGAGATGACGTCTCATCAAACTCAAACTTCCTGATCAGTTGCTAGCAGAGTGGTTCATGAAATCATTCGTGAATGACATCGCTCATGAAATCACCATGGAAGGAGTTGTCACAGAAGAACAGGAAATTAGTCGTGCTCAATACCTCGACCTCATTTACTCACAAACGAGTACTCTTTACGACTTACTCCCTGATGCACCTCGTCCTTCTACTTCTGCTACTTCAACTACTTCTGGTTCTTCTCACTCAACTGACGGTGTGATTAGCACTTTCCATGCCCAACCTCACTCCGTCCAAACCTCTAGCAACAACACCAAACCCATTTCTTCTAATGTTCAAAATGCTCTGTCTCCTACCCCTCCTACCGACAATACTTCTGAGGTAAACTCTGTTCAATCTACCACTGCTAGAAAAAATAAATCCAAAAAGGGAAAGGGTAAGAACAATAAGGATAAAAATAATCTACAATCTGAGAAAACCAAAACACCACCTGTTGACGATAGGGATAAGCGCAAACCCCGATACCCTTGTCCTATCTATGTTGATGATCACTACACTAAGGATTGTCCATGACGAGATGAGGTTACTAAGTTCCTTCAAGGGACCACAAAACCCCCCACTCCAGCCATATTATCAAAACCCTTCCCCTCTAAACAACAGGCCCAATTGGTCATTCATGGCCAACCTTCCCCCTCCAATACATCTCATGTCTTAATGTGTACAGGTGATTCAAAGAAGAATGACATCACACTTACCACTCGAGACAAAGATTATTCTTCTTCTAAAGAGAAGGTTGATGCAATGCCTTCTTCCTTGGTCCAACCATCTCCCATGACTCCACCTACCAATGGTCCTCTTCATCTCAAATGACCGAGCCTAGATAAATTTCTTCGACCTCCCCCAAAGGGTGTTGTTCAAAAATCGGCTTTCAATCCTCATGCACATGCTACCCAGAACTACACTATTGTCAAAGATATGGCCCAAGCACCATCCATGATGTTAGCCCTCAAAGTCCTTCAGAGTTGTCCTATAGAACGAAAGTCATTGTTGAAAGCTATCAGTGGAATCGACCCTACGGATACAAATTTAATAACTTTTGACTTGGAAGATCACATTCCAAGGTTACCCCCTCAACTCGCATTCCAAATACAAGTTATTGTCTCCGAAAAAAACATTTGTAGAACAGTTATTGATGAGGGTGCCTCACCGTGTGTCATGTCTATTACCTTCTGGAAATCCATCGGCTCTCCTCCTTTGACTGAATCCCATAACATGCTCAAAGCCTTCAATGGCTCTAGTTTTAAGCCTTACGGTGTCCTCCCTTAGTTTCCTATTACGTTAGAAGGCAAAATGGTCAACGTTGAAGTGGAGGTCTTCGACACTCCCCTCAATTACAACCTTCTACTTGTTCGTAGCTGGATCGATTCCATGCGTGTCATCGTGTCCACTCTTTTCCATGTCGTGCATTTCCCACATCAAGGAAAAGTAGTTATGGTAGACCAATTGGCCTTCTTTCACTCTGATGCACGTACCGAAAACATACCTTTCATTGCAAAACCCCCCCTGGATATAAGAACGTCAATGTGGGTCTTCTTAAAGATTCCTCTTTGATGGGTACTTTCCCCATCCCACCACCCAATGTTCCACACCCCTTTGTCACCTCGATCAACCTGATCTCCACCTCTGTTCATGAAACCCCTGCATCTTACGACCCATGGATGGTACCCAACCCTGGCGATTATCTTCGTTATGGTGACAAAATTCCTTTGAGTCCAGTCGAGTCTTCTTATCAAGCCATTCAATCGATAACCCCCTCTCTTGGTGATTTATCTCCAGATCCATTCCATGATATTTTTCCTACAGATGAGATTATTATGTCTATTATGTCCATGGAAGATACCCCTTGGGACGTTGGACATCATCGTTCCATGCTCTTCCTAGAACAATGCACCCTCGAGGGTTACCAATGACTCTCAACCCCATCGACCATTGTCATCATTTCTACCATTCCTGAGTCTACACACGATATGTTCTATGAAGGGAACTTAAGTAATATCTCACCCACCATCCCCCTCGACATATCCATAAAACCTGGAGTTGTCAAAAATGTGCATATTGGAGCTTCATGTTCCCATGATGAAGTTGTCACCTACAAGTCTCTTTTCCAAGAATTTTGTGACATATTCACATGGAGTTATGAAGAAATGTCAGGGATTGACCCCGACATTCTGGTATATGAGATTAAGACATACTCGGGTGCTAAACCCATCCAGCAATGACTTCATCCAGTCCACCCATGTAAAGAAGCCTCTATCAAACTTGAAGTTGAGAAGCTTATCAAAGTTGGCTTTATTTACCCTGTGTCTCTAACTAAATGGGTTTCCAATATTGTTTCGATTGACAAGAAACAAGGCACAATCCGCATGTGCATTGATTATAGGGACATTAACAAAGCTTGTCCTAAAGACAACTTTCCTACCCCCTTCGTTGACCAGATCGTCGACGATTGTGCTAGAAGTGAAATCTTCTCTTTGATGGATGGTTTCTTTCGATATAATCAAATCAATATCATCCCCACAGACCAATACACGACTACTTTTATTTGTTCTTGGGGCACTTTCACCTACCGGAAACTTCCCTTTGGTTTAAATCATACCAGCACAACTTTTCAACCTGCTATGTCTTACACATTTCATGATATAAAGAACATCATGCAGCCATATCTAGATCACTTACCCGCTCATTCCATGCACCGTGTAGATCATCCAATACACCTCCATGCCATTTTCCTTCGATGTCGGTTTAACCATATACGCTTGAATCCCCACAAATGTGTTTTTTGCATAGAATATGGCCAACTTCTGGGCTTTATTATTTCATGTCAAGGGATTAGGGTAGATATTTTGAAGGTTGAGGTGATTCTCAATCTCCCTCCTCTTTCCTCACTTCTTCAATTACAATTTTTGCAAGGGAAGGCAAAATTTCTCCGTCGTTTCATCCTTAACTATGTTGAGCTAACTCTCGGATTTATGTGACTGCTCAAGAAAGGTTCTAAGTTCATATGGGATACCATTGCCAACAAAGATTTTGAAGCTTTGAAACTATCTTTGACACATACCCCACTACTCTTCCCACCTGATTACAGTCAGGATTATTTCCTCTACCTCATAGCCTCAGACTATACCATCACCATGGTTCTCATCCAAGAGGATGATTCTCATGATGAACATGTCATCTATTACTTGAGTCAGAGTCTCACGACTACCGAAACCAAGTATTTACATGTTGAAAAACTGGCCTTGGCAGTTGTCCAAGCAGTTCAATTTTTCTGGCACTATATCCTTTCTCGCAAGACTATGGTAATTTCTAACCGCAACCCTATGCAGCACATTCTTACACGCCAATTTCCAGGGGGAAAATACTCCAAATGGATTTTCATACTCCAGGAGTTTGACTTAGAATTCTAATGCGCTAAGTCCAATAAAGCCTTGGTGTTTTCTGAGTTGATATTCAACCTTCCTTGCTCTGAGACAAAAAATGTAGCAGCAGATTCATTATCCGATGAATCCCTTTTCCTGATTAGTTCCAATGACCTTTGGTACGGAGATATCATCATATATCTCCAGACCCAGAATTTCTAGCCCAATTTGTCTAGCACTGACTGCCGTCGAATACGCTACCAAGCCCATCAATATATTATCCTCGGTGATACTCTTTATCCTCATGGGATTGACTCTATTTTTCGACACTACCTCACATTTGACGAAGCCGAGAAATCCCTAAATGACTGCCATTATGGAGACTGTGGTGGTCACATGTCTGGGTATGCTACTGCCTAGAAGATCTTATGAGCAGGGTATTTTTGGCCTTCTTTATTCAACGATTGTACAATTGTCATCCAAAAATGCCACGCTTCCCAAACCTTCAAGAATAAAATACGATCACACCCTGCTCCTCTACACCCTGTGGTCTCCGTTGGTCCTTTTATGAAATGGGGTATCGATTTCATGACATGTCACCCTCACTCGGTCGGGGGGCATGGATACATTATTGTAGCCATAGATTATTTTACGAAATGGGATAAGGTGATGCCAACATTCGACAATACCGAAAGGACTGCAGCATTATTTATATTCAATCACATCATTTTTCAGTTTGGTGTTCCTCAAGCTATCGTTACTGACCAAGGTATCCACTTTAGAAATTTTATGATGTCTGAACTCATTTAAAAGTTGGGTCTTCGCCATGAAAACTCAACACCCTATTACCCACAAGCCAATGGCCAAGTTGAAGCAATAGACAAAATCCTCATTACCATGCTTCGATGAATAATAGGGATTCACAAAAAAAGTTGGCACACGATGTTGTTTTCAACATTGTGGGCTTACCGAACATCCGTTAAGTCTGCTACCCGGTTTACACCATTCCAGTTAGTCTATGGTATAGAATCCATATTGCCAATTGAATGTGAGATACCCTCTCTAAAAGTAGCCATCAAACTTCTCCCAAACACTTCTGCCAAAGAAGAACATTTGTTGTATCTCATGCAATTAGACAAAACCCATCGCTACGCCACCCTAGTTATAGAATCCCATAAGAAATGCATCAAATCCCAATACGAAAAACATGTCAAGCCACGCATTTTCTCTAAAGGTGATCTGGTTCTCCTTTGCGAACAAGATTGGGATATGCTAGGAGCCAGAAAATTTGAAGCTATGTGGCGAGGTCCTTATATCGTCAGACAAGTCTTGGAGAAAGGAGCTTACGAGTTAGTGGACTACGACGGTATCCCTTTGAGTGAACCTAGAATGGGTTGTACTTAAATAAGTACTATGCTTAAGATAACCTGTGCATGAGTGCTTGTATTTTATTGTATCATACTTTTTGTGTACTTTTTTCATTATTTGGTCTCTGCCCTTGACCACTTATCTTGCGTTGTTCTTGGTTTCTAGATGTCAAAGTTTTTGTCACCCCACATTGGATTCGTCGATGGTGCTAGCCGTAGTACTCAGAACCTTTCTTTTGCTGCATGGGCACTTTACGCCCCTACAAGCAAACTTATCAGTCTACAAGGTGTGTGCCTCAGTCGTGCGACCAACAATATTGCAGAATATAGCATCGTCATCAAATTGTTGATTGATGCTATTTCACCTGGTATCCGCCACCTGGTTATACAACTTGATTCTCAACTAGTAGTACTACAGTTAAGTAACGTCTATGCTATCTGAATTCCTACTTTATTATGGGTATATTTACGAATTCACCTCTTCGAACGTTATTTTGATTATATCGAATATCAACACATTCCTAGATGTCTAAATACATTAACTGATGCATTATCTAACTATGTGTTAGACAAACATTTGGGACATTCATAAACCAATCACAATTCAGATGTATAACACAACACAAAATAAGCCTGTAGAAGCCGTATATATGTATATAATGATCAGATTTTTTTACAAAATTTTTATGTCCAAGGATCAAAATATGAAGCCCATAGCTTCTACAAAGTAGCATCATAGATGACGCTCATGATAACACACAACTACTCAGGCTACCCTACAAAGCAGTCGACTGAGAGACTCGAAGACGCCCACAGTATGGTGCTGGTAACGTCTCAGAATCTCCCCAATAGCAATATCCGGGATGTCTGTGGTCAACCCCTCCAAGTTCTTCTCCACTACCTCATAGTCTTCAACATCCCATCTCGCCACTGGAGCCTCTTCTCCTCGTCGTTGAATGGGAGACGTTCCTAGAGGTCGATATGGCCCCACATCTATGTCATCAAAAAGATATTTTTTTATTAGTTCTTGGATAAACATAAAAACATTTCATATGATAAAATTTACAAAAACATTTAAAAAGAACAAAATGTGTACTTCTTACCTAAGTCACCCCATTGAGCATCCTCAGGCAGGGCCAAATCCGTATCCCCTCAGAAATCCAAACCAGTATATGCATATTCATCAATCATCAACATCTAGGGCCTCAACTAGTCAAAAAATGAATCATTATACTTGATTATAGGCCCTGCTATGTGTCGAGCCATGAGGTTGCACCACCTTAGCATCCTCGGATCCTCTGAGGCCGGTAAACCCCAATCAACCTATAGTCATAGCAGTGGGACCCTCTTGAGGAAGAATGACACCAAAAGTGATCCATACCCAAACTGCTTCAAGTCACCCTTTCTGCACTTCGTCAATTGTCTCTTCATACTGCGAAGAACTACATTTGACCAGTTGAAGACCTGAGGCTCTGTGCACTCTATGGCATATTGGAAATATCTCTGGAGAGCCATTTGCGAAGACACGCTCCCATACATGCATGCAATAGTAAAAAATATGGTCCATAGGGTCAAATCTTGGACCTCCCAAATAGAAACATTTCCCTTGCTTATCTCTTCCTTGGGAACACAATACTGGTGACAATACTCACTCATCGGGAGTCCATCACCTCTACCTCCGGTCAAAGTAGCATGGTATCCACATCGTGAAAACCCCATTAGAAAATAGATATCCTCAATATATAGGGTCAACGTATGGACTCCCACGTGAAATAATTGTTGGTCCACGTCCCACATGTGGACTAGGTATTCCAACAACCTGAGTTGGTCTCTCATGCCCGAAATCCTAAAAAATTTCAATAGCCCACAGTCCCAGAGGGAAGCGACTGTAACCGGGTCATTCCCAACAATGGAATCATCCTCCTCATGTTCCATTTCTCTCCATTCCAACATTGTGATGGTCAAACACCTGTAAAAGAGCCATGAGAGGGAAGTCAACAACTTGTTTTAAAATTTTTCATAATTTTTACTGAGCAAAACCTTACTTCAAAATCCATTTTTCGGTCCCCACAAGTGAGCCTTTTGCACAGTACGAGATTCTCGCAGGTGCCCTGAAGGCCATCTACGAGAATCCTTGATTCTCACAGGTCCCGCATGGCCCACCTGCGAGAATGCTTGGGCGCATTTTTCAACCCTAAAATGTACTCAAAACCCAAAAAATTGCCAATAAAAACTAAAAATAAACCATGGAAAAGTTAGAGAATAAAGAGATTACCTCGTTAAAACCTAATACCCTAATAGCCTTTTGAGTGTGTTTTTTCGTAGATATCATGACTTTGAAGTCCGAACAAGGGGGTACGGGTGTTTTTTTTTCTTTTATCGCATGTACGACTACTTTTTTAGGGTTTTTTAGAAAAAACCTCGAGCTCAGTCTTCATTCATTCTCGTGCTCAAAAATTTATGAGAACGTAACCGAGTATACTTTTTCTCATCTTTTCGTACTCATCATGGTAACATGAAAATGACGAACAATAAGGAGTATCCTTTAATCTCTTTTCACGCTCCATAAAAATGAAAATATGGCCAAGCGATCTTGTTCTTTTCATGCTCGTTAAAGTATTTGAAAAAATGTTCGACGGGCGATAGTTTATCACTTTTTCAGTCTCGTCGAACTCTTTTACAAAAAAGGAACTGGGAGAGTTCTCTTTAAGTGTTTTTCAGACTCTCAAAACATGAAAAACCCTCAAGTTTTCTATCCTTGGACTCATTAAACAAACATCGAAAGACCCGCAATGGGACCGAACCAATCATTCCTAGGGTTTGTTAAACATACTTCGAGGGACTCATCCGAAGGATGAGCTTACATCGATGAGCATATGTTATCCTCCTCAAGCTTGTGTAAAAATAAAGAGGTAATCGCCAGAAATGGTGGGGGAAATTTTGGGAAAGGGATGTGTTTTTGTATTCATATTAATGGCAGTAAGTGTCGCTCTTGAACATGACACCCCCTATTCATCATTTGAATCTGGGTTAGGAAATCCATTTGTCTCTCATTCGACTTGCTAAAAGTTCATATCCCGAGTCGTCTTTGATTTAGTGCTACCAAGTCCTTGGTCATGTCGTTCATATGTTCAAGAGAAGTTCACACTAGACCTCTATTGAGTCAGCCATCTGTAGTTGTCCATTCTTACTATGTCAGTCTTCCCTGTGTCCGTTTCGACCTGTATTCATACTTTGTTTCATCCTCAAAATCTATTACTTATTTCATTTCATTGATGGGGGATACATCAAGGCCCTCCTGTGACGATTCTTGTTCCATTGAATCCAACTCATTATCCAGAAATGAGACTTAGAAATCATTAAGAACCTTGGAACATGCATGCTTTAATGGCAGGTCTCTTCACTTTCGATAGGGGTTTCACATCATTGATCCCTGGTCGAGAGATTTTATCGAGTGCTCAACTTCATCTCATGCATTCACATTCATTTAGATTGTACTTTGGTAGCTTTGGAGTCATTGACTTCAATGGTTATTTCCCTCGCACTTGTTGATGGTTTTCATCAATGACCGATAATCAAGTGGTTTCTACCATGTTCGACTTCAACACATGTAATCACATAGCTAGATTCGTACTTTCAGATGATAGGATTGAATACCCTGGGTCTCATATTTTTGATCGAGGCTACGATGGAGTATGTATGATTTGTATCGGCACATAGATCCACTTTGTATTTCATGTGGCTATGTCATCTTAATTCAAGTCTTCTCGCATAGATCCACAGTGTATTATTGGTGGCTATGTAGCATTTTGACGTCATGGATCCATGGTGTATGATTGGTGGCCATGACCTACGTTTATGATTCCATTCATTTGTGAGCTGAGCATGGGAATGCCTACCTCAGAACTGGTATTATACTCTGCAGATGCTTGGTTGTTTACAGGTTTTTGATTAGGTGCGCTCCTTGTTTCTGACACACACACACACATTTTACAAAGTATTTTGGCTGTCAAAATTTTCGGCCTCATACTTTGGGGGGCATTATGTTACACATGATTTTGTTCACTCTAGTGATGTCTCTACAAGTGATGTATTCAAGCTCCCACAAAGATTTTTTTCCTGAGAAAAGTGACTGTTGTCTCCTTCCCAAAAACACATTTTTAAGATGAGTTCACAGGCTGCCTATATTACAGAGTCCGAAAATCCTTCATTCTCGTAGGCAACCCAAACTTAGGGTGTGAATTATTCATAATATGGTCTATAGGTAGGGTTTGAACCTGTTTCAAAGCTTGGAAAAGAGAAGAGGTCACGAAGGTTCTATAAGGAGAGCTTCTAGAAAATGAGTTGGCATTTGCATGGTTGGCATCCTACGGACTTCTCAGATTTAGTGGGATCATCCTCATCCATGTAACCATCTCTCCTTCTCTTATATATTGAAAGGTTTCTCATGGAAAAGGTTAAGCAATATTGGATGAAGAATTGGTAAAAGAGTTGTGTGAAGAACTCTGCTTAGATAGAAGCTTGAAGACTCTATTTGGTCTATCAAGTAGTATTGGATATTCTTCATGCAAGTATGGAGAAAGTGTGTGTGTTGTAACCAAGGGTCACTAAAAGGAAGCTTGCGACATCAAGGTGATCTGGTTGTATTTTCTACTTTCATTTAATATAATACAACGACATGTCCCTTTCCCATAAAATCACTCTTATCTTATTGCATAACTCCTTGATCATATGCATAGGTTGACATTGAATATACTTTGTTATCTTCACTTTGGTTGGTTTGTGTTGTCTTGGACCTGATTTCACAAGAACACCGAAGCGAAGCGAGAACAACAAAGACCTAAGGAAGCAATATAAAGGTATGTCACTCATTCCTTCTTAATAGTAGATTCAATGACTGCAACTTAGGAAAAGAGTCATGTCCTGTCCTATTTTGTTCTAGATCCAGGTGGACCTAGGGAGATCTATTAGTGTCCGCACCTACCGATTTATTTGATAACACTGTTAATAGTACTGGGAGTGTTGATGAGATCAATAAGATTAAAATGAAGAATCTGAAACCCAAATTCCCTTGCAGTCTTTGTAAGGGTAACCACTTTTTGAGGGATTTCCCTGGTATTCCCAAGGTCTTAGAAATGTGGTCCTCCATGTCATTGGCCTCTATTGGACATGCCAGTGATACCCCATCACCTAGTGACATCAAGGTTGGTAAGAAGAAGACAGCTATCAAATTTCCTTATATGTTATGAAAAGGTGATCATTATTCTCACCTTTGTCCTCGTATGGATGAGGCTTCTTCTCTTTTGGAAAAAATTCAACTTCAAAAAGGTTATCGTAAGATTTCCCCCAATCCATCATTAGTTGATAGGCTGGTCAATCCAGTTCCATCCCTAGTCAATATGGTTGATCAAGTGGTCAGTCTAGTTTCCTCCTCGATTGAACCAGAAACCCAAGTAGTTGATCCATTTCCATCATCGATCATCCCTACTCTTCATCAAAAGAGTGTAACCCAAGTAGTCAACCCATTTTCATTCTCGGTCGACCCCACTCTCCCATTAGAGAGTGACACCAAAGAGGTCAATCTGTTTCCACCCGTCGACCGCATTCTCCCTTTGGAGAATGAAACCCAAGTGGTTGATCCGGTCTTGTCACTGGTCGATCCCACTCCTCCTTTGATGAGTTCCAAAGTGGTTGATCCAGTCCCTTCCTCTGTCAATCCCACCCTTCATCTGAAGAGTGCTAGTGTGATCGATCTGATCCCATCATCAATCGATTCCACTCTCCCTCTAGAGAGTAAACCTGATACTGCCCATGTTTTTCTCATTGATACAGAATCTACTGTGTTGGGGGGCGTTCCTCCTTCTCCCGCGAAACCCCATCCAAGCAATGAGGCCATCCTTTTTTATTGGGGTGCGCTAACTAGACCTTGTCTTCCCTCTCACATTCCTTTCTAGATTACAGTACAAGTTTGTGGTCAGGACGTTCCTCAAACATTGATAGATGAAGGTGCATCTGTTATTATTTTGTCCTCTATTGCTTGGCATGCTTTGGGTTGTCCTCAGCTTGCATCGGTTACACAAAATCTGTTAGATTTTAACAAAAGAACTAGTCAACCTTTAGGGATCCTTCCTCAGTTTCCCATAACTTTAGGAGGGAAAACTGTCTTTATTAATGTCATGGTAGTCTGAGACCCCTTGGATTTTGCTTTACTCCTTGGGCGGGATTATTTCTATTCCATGAAAGATATTGTGTCCACTCTTTTTCATGTGATATCTTTCCCTCACGATGGAAGAATTGTGACTATTGATCAAATTTCATTCATCGATCTTGACTAGATTACCTCCCTAAATGGTTCTTATATGCAGATAGTATCGCCCCCTCAACATGTTAATTATGTGGCATTGTCTCCTATGACTTCAACTTTCGACGATTTGGATCTGGTAGTTGACATGGTGATCTCTTCGGTAGGGCTATTGGAGCCTAATCTCTTTACCCCTAGTGAGACCCTTGACATGTGTTCCTTCCAAAGTGTTTTTCTTCCATCCAGTGAAGATCTCTTGGAAGCCATGACCGATTTTTGTCCCTTGACATGGTGTCCTTCTAGTGCGTTATTCTCTTGGAATCCATGATCAAGGAGATTCTACGAGCACAATTTCTCTTCTTTGTGGCAAGGTCATTAAAAAATGAAAAAGAAGCTTTGATCGTAGTTTTCCTCTCTGTAGAAATCTCATTAAAAAATGAAACAACAATCTGGGGATTGAACCCAGAGCCCTGAGCATAGTTTTCCTCTCTGTAGCAAGCTCGTTAAAAAATGAAACAAAAATATGGGGATTGAATCTGGAGCCTTGAGCATATTTCTTTTCCTGTGTCAAGCTCATTAAAAAAATGAAACAGTCACCTCTCCAGTCAGGTCAAGTCTTTTTCCAGATCTCATAGATGTCGAGTCGAGTCTTTCATTAGATCTCGTATTTGAACTTTCTTTCCATCCACCTGTATCCTTTTTCTCTATCTAGTATAGAAATTGGTGACAACCTCAAAGTCGGTGAATGAATTGAATCTTGGAGAGCATGTCTCCAGCCTTTGATGATGATTTTGGAGTTAAGCCACTAGCTTTCAAGCTAGGGGCATACCGAGCTTAGTCTTTGTTCTTTCTCGTGCTAAAAATAACATGAGAATGCAACCGGGTAAAATTTTATCTATTTTTTGGACCTGCATGGATATACGAAAAAGGAACCCCATGGATTCATCTTTGAGCTCTTTTCAGACTCTCTAAACATGAAAAGATTGTCAAGTGATCTTGCTTCCTTTCCCACTCGTTAAAAGGTTTGAAAGGGCATATTTTGAGTGATAATTTATCTCTTTTTCGGCCTCACGAGACTAACATTACGAAAGAGGACAGCATTGGATTTATCTTTAAGTTGTTTTCAGACTCTCTAAATATGAAAAACCACCGAGTTTACCTTTTCTGGACTTGTTAAACAATCATACATTAAAGGGCCCATATGGGATCGAACCCTTACTTCTTCCAGTTCGTTAAAAAAAGGAAGAAGGACTTACTGAAGGTGAGCCATATCGAGCATGTGTTACCCTCCTCAAGCTCGTTAAATTAAAAAGAGGTACTCATTTATTTGGATGGGGGAAAATTGAAAGAAGCAAGCCGAGCAGTTTTTTGAGAACACTACTAGTAGCTCTTACGGTCACCCTTGAACATGGAACTTTGTCTTTGCATGCATTTTAATCCACTGAACCTATGCACTCAGCCAATCCTCTGAGTTTATTTTACTCCTTTGGGTCACCTGATGAAAGTCACAACATCCACTGTGTCCTCAAGTTTTGGTCCATGTCAAGTTTTGGATGTTGTGCCTTAGTGTTCAAGGGAAGTATCTGCCTTGAGAGTCGACCATCACAAATATCCTGTTTCAATACCCATGTCAGTACATGTTCATTTGATCTACCAATTACATCTCTGTGACTTTTTCGTGTCATTTATGGAGGATACATCAAGGCCCTCCTTCAACGAGTCTATTCCTATCGACTTCAACACGTTATCCAATGACTCAGACTTATGAACTAGTTAGTACCTTGGGACCTGCATGCCTCAATGGCAGGCCTCCTCATGTTCAAAAATGGGTTTACATCATTGACCTCTGATTGGATGATTCCACGGATGTTCGACTTCAGCTCATCTATTCACATTCTTCGGAATGTACTAGAGTACCTTGGGAATCATTGACATCAATGGTGATCTCCCTCGCGCTTGTTAACGATTTACATCATTGACTGGTAATCAAGTGGTTTATGCCATGTTAGACATCAGGATATCTATTCACATGGTTAGATTTGTACTACATTGGGATCGGTAAGAATACCTTGGGTTTATTTTTCACTCTTATGCATACTTTTCCCAGGTTGCGAAGGAGTTATTTTGAACTATGACACATATATTGTTATATATATCCACTTTGTATTGGTTGTGGATATGTCTTGTCATCTCGTAGATCCACTTTGTATTCTTCATGGCTACGATCATTTCAGGTCATAGAAGTATAGATCCACATTGTATCTGCAGTGGCTATACCATTTTGTCAATATAATTATGGATCCGCAGTGTATTTTATGGCGGCCATACCTAAAAAGTCTTTATCACTCAAGCATAGGTATTCCTACCTTGGGTTTTGAAACTTGTCATAATATTTGTTTGATGGTTGTGTGAAGATTTTTCTGGTTTCTCTACGTCCATACCCTTGCTTGAAAAATTCTACAAAGTACTTCAGTCATCACCGTCTTCTAACTTCATACTTTGGGGGGCAATATATTACACCTGAAAATTACTCACTTCGATAGTGTCGCAAGTGTCATCATTACAAGTGTTGTAAGTGTCTCATCTTTTCTACAAGTGTCACATATTGACCACAAGTGTTGCAAGTGTCATAAGCATAATACTACCATATTTCCCATGTCGTGCCTCTAATGACATCACAAAGACACTTAAGACACCTCAAAGGTCAGTTTGGAAGAAGAGAAGTCACTTGACAGGGACTAAAAACCTGTTGACACTAAAAGAACCACTAAAAAATGACTTTTGGAGAGGAGCACTCCCCTACCCACTGTCAGGGAGTGTTGGTGCTCTCTGAGCCTCTTTGGGGAGTGCTTGAGCTCCCTGTGCACCCTTTTGGGGGAGCGCTACCCTTTTTTTAGAAAATTCTGGGTTTGTTGAGGAAAATAGATGGTCAAGGCATGATCTTAGGGGAGATCCTCAACTGAAGGAGAAGAATCCTCAACTCATACCAAAGATCTCTCAAGTGGTTGGACCTCTCCAAGGTTATATAAGGAGGCCTTCTCATGGTGAAAGGAACAATGGATATTGAGAATTACATCAAACTTATGATCTCATGAGTGAGATGTCATCAAAGCAATCAGTGGAGATTACTTGAGAAAAGGGGTTGGACAAGGAGAAATGGAAGAGGTTGATGCACCTTCATTCAAAGGATTGCAAGTATCTTTACTTATTCTCATTAATAATCAATGCTTGTCCTGTTTCTTTTAAACTTGTGCTTGTTCCATATGAGTTTGTCTACAGTAGATGGATCTATAATTGAGATAATCTTAGTAGAGTAGCAAGTCTTTTGTACCTTTGTTTGTCCTATAGGATCTATCAGGGAGCTCAAGATCAAAGCTCAGCCTGGAATTTGCAAGGAAAAACGTCGCTAATAAGGTACATATCTTTCTCCTTCTCTTTCATTCATTAGTTTGATTAGATCTAAAAGGAAGTCAGTGTCCATGTTAAGCACTTTTCTGTCTTGGCCTTAGGAGTCTATAGGCCAAGAGGGAATCCACTTGTCCACAGGGGGATTCACCTTGAACAAAGAGACAAGTGGATTTTCCAACCTAGACATAAAGCGAGTGAAAAGGTGTCATGTTCAAAGGTGACTCTTCCATAGAATACAGGTTTAGATACATTTATTTTCCAATTTTTTCCCCACCATTTCTGGCGAGTACCTCTTTATTTTTACACAAGCTTGAGGAGGATAACATATGCTTGAATTGTAAGGTCATCCTTCGGATGAGTCCTTCAGAATATATTTAACGAAACCTAGGAAGGAGTGGTTTGAGACCATATGGGTCTTTCGATGTTTGTTTTACGAGTCCAAAGAAAGAAAACTAAGGGTTTTTTTATATTTAGAGTCTAAAAAACACTTAAAGGAAACTCCAAAATGCAGGGATGATTTTAAGGATGGAAATTTATTTTAAAATGTAGAAACCTTGGCGAATCTTACTAATCTTTTATATGCCAACTATAAATGTTTGGCAATATTTTTGTAAAAATATTCAAATTTCTAAGGATTTTATATAGTTTTTATAAAATTTTGGCGATTTTTAAGGTAAAATAATTTGATCCTATAGAATTTGGGTGAATCATTTTTACAATAGCGAATCTAGTTTTTGGAAAAACCATGGAAAATTAGCCCATGAGTGAAATTTAGCCCCTAAAATCATCTATGCCAAAATGTCCTTTTTCGTAAAGTAGTCCAATGAGATCGAAAAATATATAACCTAATGCTCATCGGACGTTTTCTTCAAATACTCTTACGAGCGGGAAAAGAACAAGATCGCTCGACAATATTTTCATGTTTAGAGAGTCTGAAAAGAGCTTAAAGAGAACTCCAGGGGGTTCCTTTTTGTATAGCCTTTACGAGTCTAAAAAAGTGATAAAATTATAATCGGTTACATTCTCACGTATTTTCGAGCACGATAAAGAACAAAGACTAATCTCAGTAACTTATTCTCATGTATTTACGAGCATGAGAAAGAACAAAGACTAAGCTCGAGATTGTTTTCATTTTTACGCAAGCTTTAAAACAAAAAAAACTATGTTTGGGATATATTTTATTTTTCACAATCTTAAAAACTAAACAAAACTATGCCTGGACCTGGTTTCATTTTTACACAAGTGTGAACCAGAGGAAACTATGCTTGGACCTCCCAATGCATAACATAGGGATGGTTGGTACTTAGCCCCCAGGTTAATAAACTAGAGGCTTACCTTCAACATGAAGACCAGAGGCTAAAATCATTTCCCCCCAAGATTTGGTTCATCCAAACATATAGGTGGATGAAATGAAGCTTCAAATACTATACGTAATGAATTACTTGACTCAAACAGAGAGGGGAAAAAATCTATTTCATTTTTTAACAATCTTGATACAGAAACACGAACTATGCTCGTAACCTCTTTTTCATTTTTTAACGAGGTTTCCATAGAGACACAAAAACTATCCTCATATCTGGTTTCATTTTTTAATGAGCTTGAAATCAGAAAACCATTCTCAAAGTTGGTTTCATTTTTTAATGATCTTGAAATCAGAAAACCATGCTCAAAGTTGTTTCATTTTTTAACGAACTTGAAATCATAAAATCATGCTCAAAGTTGGTTTCATTTTTTAACGAGCTTGAAATCATAAAACCATGCCCAAAGCTAGTTCTCTTGATCATGGCTTCCAAGAGGATTGTGCTCTAGAAGGACACCATGTCAAGGGACAAGACTCGGTCATGGCCTTCAAGAGATCTTGATTTGAAGGAAGAAACACACTCTGGAAGGAACACACGTCGAGGGCCACAATAGCAGTAAAACAATCAAGATCCAATAGCCCGAATGAAGATATCACCATGTCAACTATCATATCCAGGTCATCAGAGACTGAGCTTATAGTGGGAGGGTCATATTTATCGACAGTTGAAGGCATGGGATACAATGTCACAATATAATTGACCTGCGGTAGGGGTGATATCGACTGTATATAAGAACCGTTTAGGGAGTTCATTGAGTTAATGGTCAAGTCAGGGCCAATGAACGAAATTTGATCAATAGTCACAATTCTTCCATCGTGAGGGAAATATATCACACAAAAAAGAGTGGACACAATAGCTTTCATGACATAGACATAATCATGCCCAAGGAGTAAATCGAAATCCAAGGGGTCTTGGATGACCATGACATAAATAAAGACATTTTTCCCTCCCAAAGTTATGGGAAACTGAGGAAGGATCCCTAAAGGGTGATTGGTTCTTCTGTTAAAAGAAAATAGAGTCTGTGTAACCAACATAAGCTGAGAATAACCCAAATATTACCAAGCAATAGAGGAAAAAATACTAACGGATGAACCTTCATCTATCAGTGTCTAAGGAACATCTTGACCACAAACTTGTACTGTAATCTTGAAAGGAATGTGAGAGGGAAGACGAGGTCCAGTTAGCACACCCCAATTAAAAAGGATGGCCTCATTACCTAGAGCGGGTTCCATGGGAGAAGGAGGAATACCCCCCAACATGGTAGATTTTATATCAATGAGAAGAACGTGGGCAGTATCGGTTTTACTCTCGAGCGAGAGAGTAGGATCAACTGATGACGAGATCAAATCGACCACTTGGGTTTCATTCTCCAAGGGGAGAATGGGGTCAATGGGTGGAAACAATTCGACTTCTTGGGTTTCACTCTTTGGTGGGAGAGTGGGATTAACCAAGGATGGGATCGTATCAACCACTTTGTCAACTAGTTCAACCAAGGATGTGACCAGATTGACTACATGATCAACCAGACTGACTGATGAAAGGGCTAATTTTGTTATCGGGCTAATTGTTAAGTGTGGACACAAATCAATCCCCCTAAATCCACCTAGATATAGAAAAAAACAAGACAGGACATGGCGCTTTCCCTAAGCTCTAATCATCGAATTTATTATCAAACAAGAGATGAATAACATACCTTTGAATATCTCTTCCTTATATCTTTGTTTTCCTTGCTCCACTCCAATGCTCTTGTGATATTGGATATGCAATGACACAAACCAACCAAAGTGAAAGAAACAATAGTATACTCAATGAAGGATTATACATGTGATCAAGGAGTCATGTAATGAAATGAGAATGATTTTATGAGAAAGAAGCATGCCACCATATTATATAATTTGGAAGAAAGATACAACTAGATGCCTTGATGTTGTTAGGTTCCTTCCAACAGTTCCTTGCTTCACACACACTTCTAATCCATGGACTATGAGACTATAGATCTGATAGCTACTCAAAATCTATCTTGACAAATCAAAGATCAAATCCAACATACAAGCTCCAAAAACTCCAAGCTACAGAACTCAATAACAAGCCAATCTAACATTCTCCAATGAGATCTCCTCTCCTTTTATAAGCTGAAGAGGATAAGGTGAGGAGGTTAGGATGATCCCACTAAATCATGAAAGCGAGTAAGATCCAAACCATTCAGAGGCCACCTCACCATAAAATATTCTCCTTCTAGAAGCATCGAGAAGACACTCGTTTTTCCCACGTACAGGAATTTTTTCACCCTAGCTATAGTGCAGCCTACGGAAACTCCACAGCCTAGATTTAGTATAGCCTACAGAAATCAGACATTTCCGCACCCTGTGTATAGAGAAGCCTGCAGAAATCCTCTTTAATAGGGTTTTTACAAAGGAAAATACAACTTCTTCTCTCAGTAAAAGTTCTTCTCCCTTGTTTCTTTAGGAATTCATGCCACTGACCCTTCTGAAGGAAACATATA
>JASDQU010687868.1:19196-30797 GCA_032191745.1 Picea mariana
CTGTAATCTTGAAAGGAATGTGAGAGGGAAGACGAGGTCCAGTTAGCACACCCCAATTAAAAAGGATGGCCTCATTACCTAGAGCGGGTTCCATGGGAGAAGGAGGAATACCCCCCAACATGGTAGATTTTATATCAATGAGAAGAACGTGGGCAGTATCGGTTTTACTCTCGAGTGAGAGAGTAGGATCAACTGATGACGAGATCAGATCGATCACTTGGGTTTCATTATCCAAGGGGAGAATGGGGTCAATGGGTGGAAACAAGTCGACCGCTTGGGTTTCACTCTTTGGTGGGAGAGTGGGATTGACCGAGGAAGGGATCGTATCAACCACTTTGTCAACTAGTTCAACCAAGGACGTGACCAGATTGACTACATGATCAACCAGACTGACTGATGAAAGGGATAATTTTGTTATCGTGCTAATTGTTAAGTGCGGACACAAATCAATCCCCCTAGATCCACCTAGATATAGAAAAAAACAAGACAGGACATGGCGCTTTCCCTAAGCTCTAATCATCGAATTTATTATCAAACAAGAGATGAATAACATACCTTTGAATATCTCTTCCTTATATCTTTGTTTTCCTCGCTCCACTCCAATGCTCTTGTGATATTGGATATGCAATGACACAAACCAACCAAAGTGAAAGAAACAATAGTATACTCAATGAAGGCTTATACATGTGATCAAGGAGTCATGTAATGAAATGAGAATGATTTTATGAGAAAGAATCATGCCACCATATTATATAATTTGGAAGAAAGATACAACTAGATGCCTTGATGTTGTCAGGTTCCTTCCAACAGTTCCTTGCTTCACACACACTTCTAATCCATGGACTATGAGACTATAGATCTGATAGCTAATCACAATCTATCTTGACAAATCAAATATCAAATCCAACATACAAGCTCCAAAAACTCCAAGCTACAGAACTCAATAACAATCCAATCTAACATTCTCCAATGACATCTCCTCTCCTTTTATAATCTGAAGAGGATAAGGTGAGGAGGTTAGGATGATCCCACTAAATCATGAAAGCAAGTAAGATCCAAACCGTTCAGAGGCCACCTCACCATAGAATATTCTCCTTCTAGAAGCATCGAGAAGACACTCGTTTTTCCCACGTACAGGAATTTTTTCACCCTAGCTATAGTGCATCTTGCAGAAACTCCACAGCCTAGATTTAGTACAGCCTACAGAAATCAGACATTTCTGCACCCTGTGTATAGAGAAGCCTGCAGAAATCCTCTTTAATAGGGTTTTTACAAAGGAAAATACAACTTCTTCTCTCAGTAAAAGTTCTTCTCCCTTGTTTCTTTAGGAATTCAGGCCACTGACCCTTCTGAAGGAAACATATAGGTTTACATCATTAACGGTCATAGGGGTGATGAAAATAATGTGTAACAGTTGGGGAACTTCTAGAAGCCAATGGGTCAGATTGACATCCAGTGGTGGATGGTAGCCATATAGATATAGTTGGAAGCTAAATTGGTTAATTTTGTTACCTTGGGCATGGTTATAATTGCCCATATTTTATTTATAGGTTGGGTAATGTTCCAGGGAAGTTGAGGCAAGAGTGTTTTCTTGCTAGTTGTTATCGTATAAAAAGGGAGCCTAGTTATGACTATGTCTGATTCAAATTCCATGTGGATGTCGTGTGAATGACTGCAAGCTCTCAACTAGGAGGGAAACTTAGTCTTGAGTATCCCTATGAGGCTTGTCATAAGGATGGCAGCAATATCCTTGGAGGAGGATCTGAAAGTCTAAGATGCCCACGTGCATGCATGACATGGAAAGGGTGAAAGAAATGAGCTTGCGTGGTGAATGTTGGTTAGGTTTGTGGGTGTTTGTGCTTGATTACATGTATTTAATGTATTTTTAAGCTTCTTGATATGAATCTAGATAGTAATATCAGTTAGGTATGAATGATATTAAATATGAAAGTGATGCACATGTATCATGTAAGGATATATGTATACTAAAGGCACAATATGGCTACCGTGATGATTGATATGTAAGGAAAGAATTGGACTTGCCAATATTAAGTGAATACCATAGATGTATAGTTGACTCCATTTTTTAAAGAGTCATGAAAGTTTTGTTTTGAATGATAGAATAAGGGGAATGCGCTCCATTCCATCAGAAAAGATGAGTATAAATAAATTAAAGAGTAAATGAGCAAGGATGGTTTGTGTCATGATAAGAGGCAAATGATTATGCCTTGAGGATCACATAAGAATGAGTTTGAACATTCATGAGTTGACTAATTTTAGAATAGAGATGTATGTAGGCTGTGAAATATACCCATGGCAGCTACACATAGACTTTTGATTATGCATATGGTTAAGTACATTATGGATGTAAGTTAATAAAACCAGAATATGTATGGATACATAATTTGGGTGCATGACAAAGATGCATGTTTATATTTCTTATGGAATATTTGGTAAACAGATAAAGATAACTCAAGGTTGAGGCCATCACAGATAGTGATGGACATGCAATAAGGAAGTTTCATGTTGAGGGAGTTCCTAGTGGAAGATCTGTGTGAAAAATGTGTCAGGATTTCAGAGTCACAACCTTAATAACTACTGAGAAACTAAGCAGTGAGCTACAAGATTATATATATATAGAGAGAGAGATAGATATAAGAATATTGGATTACATTTTGAAATCATCATGTAATGAATAGAAGACTAATGAAGGAATAAATGAGTATGGTTGATTGAATAGGATTGGTTGAATCCATGTTAAGAAAAGGTAGTTGTATGCCTCAGATACCCAAGTAGAGTATGATTCTGGAAGAAAACCCTTATCGAATCAAGATACTCGAGAACCTGGTAGAGGAGATGAATGTGAGCCACTCATCAGAGGGAATACCAATCACAGTCATCAAATCGACTTCACTATCCACTAGATTGAACGGATCAAACACCAGAAATTCAATTAGATCGACGGTCAGGGATCATTCTGGAGCACGAAGGTGAAACTAACAGATGTGCTAGTTCATGGCCTGCAATCAACCAACGTCGTTGATATTGTTGGGGTGGAATATCAACGACCACGATTAGACAGATTCAGGCAGACACTTTCTAGATTGGGCCCCGCAATCACTGTGAACCATCAATATGTGAATAGAGATTGATGGTTGGGAATCATTGTGGAGCGTGAAGTTGAAACGAATGAATGTACTAGTTCATGGCACGCAATCAACCAACATCGTTGATCTTTTCGAGGCGAAAGATCAACGACCACAATTCAAAGAGTCTAGAAAGAAATTTTTAGATTGAGGATATTGAACTCTTTGATAAAGAGCGAGAATTTTGGGATTCTTCAATCATTATGAATCGTCGATTTGTGAACGATTGGTGGGAGAAACTGCAAGGAACCCACGCATTAATGTAACGTAAAACTCGTACTGTGATTGGGCTCTATGGTTGAATTTAGCACATTGAAGCTCTGCATCAACCTAAATTATCGGTCAAACACTTTTTTGTTGGCATTATTATTATCTAGAAATCATGTGGTTAAAATCGATCGAGGGCTAATTTCGACGACCCATGATCATTGTGGATATTTCATATGCACACGGGTTAACGGCGAGACCTGTACCCATAATTTAAATTCAATATAGCATTGTTTTGAGTTTGGGATCTGATCGTATATTAGGCGACCCGTATTCATTACGGATATCGGAAGGAGAATTAAACTGTGATCTAGTTGAGGTTCCACAATCCCTTATAGTCATTGGATATACACTGTCGATTTGTAGACAAGGGGTTTAGCCAGGATCATAGCACCTAGACATGGGAGTCGAAAGGATAGCGCTTGAAAAGAATAGATCTGAGGTCACATCTCTTAATCACATGGAGAGAAAACAAATTTCCTCCAGGCCAATCAAGGAAGATAGAGTTTAACACTCTGCGTTAGATTGTGGTCGCGAGGACTGGTTCTATGGGAATAAAGGTGCTCATAGCTATCACATTGCATGGAATTTCTTTGAGGATGTGCATGTTTGCATGAAAGGAAGACAATGAACCTTCCATTGAGGAAGGAGGACCTTCCAAAAATTTTACTTACATTGTATGGATGTCAAAGGAAAGAAAATTTGGGTGACCATGAGTGTGGGCACCTTGGGTACTAATGAAGGAAGAATGCTTGGGTGCATTCAAGAGAAAAATTTAGTTTCATGTGCACTAATTTGGAATCGTGATTAGCCTGTAGCARGAAGCATAGTCATGTTGTAATAGTGCACTAGGAGGAAGAATCCATATGGTGAATACATTGGTTAAACTCCAACACACCATAGCAAGGTGCTTGTCACTAAGTGTGGYAGCTTGAATATCAATGCGAGGGTTCATTAGGTATGAATGTGGCCATGAACATTGGCACATTGATTAAAGTCATTTAATATTTGAATTGCACTTGGAAAATTTAGTATGTTGACAGGATGCTTACATWATAATAATATATCCTTTTTTATTTATATACCCTGAATAGATGAAAATGAATTGGATTGTTAGTATGCATCGTATGAAAATATAGTGTGCATGAAAACTAACAATTTGTTTGGCTGAGGAAAGTTGACATGTAGAAAGAAAGAGTCTTGGATATGGAAATGTTGTAAGCCCATAAGGAAGACTGATTACCTACTGAGCTAAACTACTATGGGGAGGAAATTCCCATGCTTGTGAATCTAGTTTCATGCGGAGAAGATCTAAATATAAATGAAGAAATTGGAAAATATGTGGATGACAGATTTTCAATAAAATTATGAAATTTAGAATTGTGATGATGTCCCATAAACTTTGTATGCATGTGATACAAGTGAGAATATAATATTTGTCTAGAAAGGATGGATGAAGGCTATCCAGCTAGAAAGCATGAAGGATGCCACTACTAAGCCATGAAAACCCCGTGGTAATCCATGATCGCCTGAAATATGTTGTGTTGAGGTAACACAAGCCGGAGGGACGCCTCAACAGAGAAATTCTGAGGGACACCCTGACTGTAAAGCTTGATAATGTCTATGGGATTCTTCCTGTGTGATAAAACCTTGGAAAGGAAAGATGGATCGCCTAAGGAAGTGTATAACAAAGAAGGGGATGCCTGAGCCTAGGCCTAGAGGGTGAGTGATCGCAAGGAAGAGGAGACTCTGGTAGTTCTTGTAAACTATTGATTGGGATCATGCACACAATGGGTATGTAAAGAAAAAAAAGTGAGCTTGGATAACAATATAGCCATGTGGATACAAATCCACAAACTGCGCAGATAAGTATTGTGATAGATTATGAAATTTTCCTAGAAATTTTATGCAACAATAAAATGTTTTCACATGATACTATGATTAATGTGCTTGTTGTCCAAGAATTATTGAAGGTAGGTGACAAAGATTAAGATTCTGAAAAAATGACCTGAACAAGGAAGAAGGTCAAGAATTCTGAAATGGCTGAATGAGAAAGGCATGACAGGTGTTACTGAGAAAGAACATCGAGAATGGTGTTCCTTTTAAAGGGGGGGGACTGTAAAACCCCTGTTTCCCCCAACTTATAATTAATCATTAATTAGGATTACCATGTTGTGGCATGGGAACATTGTAAATGTATCATTATTTAATTTCCAATAAATGAATGTGGGGGTGAAGCATTGAAAGTACTAGCCATGATATCACTAGAGGAAAGAATGTGAGAATGATAAGAGAACAATTAATAATAAAAGGACCGGTGGTTGAACCCTCAACCACCCCCATAAATATAAGCATGGTCTAGATGCGGAAGGTAATCCCAAAGTTCCACAGGGTCCGGCAGACCCAGAATGACCTAGGTTTCCTTTTGATAGGAGGAAATAGGATAGGAGGGATGTGTGTCCAAGGCACGCAAGAGGATATGGAGAGAAGAGTGGAGAATGTGAGGAAAATTTTTCGAGCAACAAAGAATGAGTTGAGGACCACAAGCTTGATGAAGAGAAAGCATCTGAAAAACTTCGTTGAGGCCATGAAAGAGAGATATATCTCTGGGAGTATGAAGAGAATGGGACCTGAGCAGAAGGTCGTGAGCTTGATGCTGAGGAAGATGCGAAAGAGAAAGGACCGATGAGAATTGGAATAAATTCCCTGGTGATATCATGTGTTGGCACGGGGGTGTCTACAGTCCTAAGAATGAATTACTTTGAGCCTATGGTTGGGTGGAAGGATGAACACCCACATTTAGTTAGTTGGCTACAACCTATAATAGATAAGTATTCTCATATCCTGTGTATTTAAGCGATAATTGTGAATTAAAGTTGGATATCCTATGAAAGTTGTAGGGATGTGCATGTTTTCTCAATGGTTATACTGTGTCCCTCTAATTATGCCTAAATTTATATTTAAGAAAATAAGGAATTATCTAACTTGTACATGTAAATTCCTGAGCCCGGTGGTGGCTCAAGTTAAAATAAATGAACTGTGAATTTGTTGATCTTGGGGCATAGCCTCACATGTGCATGCCGACACTCCTAGTGATTCTGAAAAAAGGAGTCGATTAAGCTCATGAGAGGTAGTGCATGTATGTACAGAGTCTCTGCGAGGCGGTTAGAGATCGAGAACCCCCTTTAATTCTAGAGTTTATAAATGAGCATAAGGGGTGTGCGAAGGATTTCTCTAATTGTTAAGTTTAGGATAATTAGTGCAAAATACCTAAGTACTTAAGGAGATGACAAATCTTAGGTAGGATAGCGATATTTAAGTCCTTAAAGGAGAGATCCTTTCATTTGGAAGACGAATGGATGAGATTAGTTCGGGAGAAGATGAAGTTCTTCACGATCGTCGGATCTGGATAAAGAACGCAGGTGTTAACCCTTAGAACCCTTCAGAATTCACGGGTCCAACGAATCGAGAATATTCGTCGTAAGAAAGGATAATTCCCCTGAATTCTGGAAGTTAATCTAGGTCGTAGATCTGAGAATTTCCGGGAACTATCACGTCCATTGGATCTATGATACAATTAGCTTGTCGTTGACCACTTCAGGAGGATGAAGGATTGGTAACACCAAAACCCCCAAAGTATCAAAGTACCAAAGTTGATGTGAAACATGGATCTAAGGATCCTTTCGGATCCCTCACGACTTTTCAATCAAGGGGACATGTGTATTACATCAAGTTCATGTGGGTTTCCATGTGTCGAGTGACGGCGTTTCCAGGTGTCCCTCTTGGAGTGGCACACAATGGGACCCAAGGGACCCTTGAATAGAAGTTATGAGCCATATATCCTTGGGGTCATTTAGATATTCTCAGACCATCAAATTGAGGTTGTGGTCAGCCCAACACTGACTGACTCTGGGAGAAAAGAGGATTTTGCATCACAAAACTCTCGAAGAGCCGAGAGCCGAAAAGGATCTGAGTCATCCAAGCCAAAAGGACAGGTGTTTCCAGACCCTGCATTTTGGAGAAAATACACTATGGGAGAATCAAAGTGTGAAGTCATGAGGATTTCCGAAGTCTGGAGTCCTGAATTCATCCCAATCACCCGTTTGAAGAGGCCCATGGCAGAAGATCTGCCATTTTGGAGGAATGTTACTCTGAAAGAAAAGAGAGTGTGTTGAACAAGAACTCCTGAAGGTTGGAGAGTCAGAGTTCATATAAACCATCCATTGGAATAAAAACCATGGCACTTGATATGTAACTTTGGGTACTAAGCATTTCGGAGGAAAGAGAGAAGCATTGACTACAAGTTGCCCGAAGTGGGGAAAAGGACAGATATCGATCGTTGATCAGGGAAAACACATGGCATTCAATCTATAACTCTAGGTACAAATTACTTTGGAGGAAAAAAGTATTTGGAGTGTTTGAAACTCTCAAACGAAGAAGTCCCAAAGTAGATCATAACCATCAATCATGAGGTTGTGGTTAGCCCAGTGTTGAACGACTTTGAGAGAAACAAAGAGTTTACATCGCAAAACTCCTGAAGAGTTGGGAGCCGAGGAAGATATGAGTCATCCAAGCCAAAGGGACAGGTGTCATCATATCGTGCACTCTAGAGAGAAGTCAATCTGGGAGAATCGAAGTGTGAAGGCACAAGGATTTACGAAGGTCGGAGTTCAGAAGTCATCCTAGTTTTCTATTGAAAGGGACACATGGTAGAATATATGTCATTTCAAAGGAATGTTACTCTGGAAGAAAAGGGAGTGTGTTGAAAAAGAACTTATGAAGGCCGAAGAGACAGAGTTCATTTGAACCGTCCATTGGAAAAAAACACATGGTGCTCGATCTGTAAATTCAGGTACTGAGAATTTTCGAGGAAAGAGAGAAACATTGACTGCAAGTCACCCGAAGTGGGGAAAAGGACAGATATCAACTTTTAATGGGAAAAACCCATGGTGTTCAATCGATAACTTTGGGTATGGAGTACTTCAAAAGAAAAAAGTCTTTGGAGTGTTTGAAACTCCCAAACGTTGAATTCTCGAAGTAGATCATAATCGTCAATCATGAGGGATGTGTGGCGCTTGATTTATAACTCTGGGTAAAAATTACCCCATGGAGAAAATCCTTTGGAGCTTTCAAAACTCTTGAGCATCGAAATCCAGAAGTCAATCAGGGCCATCAAAATCTCTGAGGACATTTGGCATTGAACTGTGAACTTCAGAGATTTTCCACTGCAGAGGTTTTGTGCGGTGGTTGTCTTGGTGCATGTTGTCTTGGAATATGGTCATATCCCATGATCATATGTGAGTATAGATGGATGGAAGAACCCAAATAACTTGGGAGAGGCTACCTGCCATCTCTAAACTCAGTTCAAAGCATGGAGATCATGGATGGAAATCTCTGGAAAAGAAGAATGGGATAGAAACCTCGAATGGGGATTTTTATTCTCCTAAGAAGAGAAAAATTTTGATGCCCCCACCATGGGTGTGTTACAAAACAACAATTACAAAGAAGTATAGAAGAACATTTTAAACTAAAAATGGACAAGAGGATCTAGTTGGAATAGGTGGGTGGCCACCAATATCCACCTGGATCAGAAATATTCGATTGTAAGGAGGTAATCCCCCTCCAAACTAGTTACCAAATTGAAAATTTTGGCTCCTTGTTAGTGTTCCTTGTGTTGGAAAATATCCAAACGAGGGGTTCCAAGATGATTCATAATGGTTTTCCCCTCGAAGCACTCCCAACTAAAGAAAGGGATTTCTCCCAAACATGTTGAAGAATGTGAGAGAATTGGATGTAGATGATGTTCTAATATATTTAAATACATCGCTTAGGGAAGGGACCCATCCCACAACAATATTAGGACCTGAGGATGAAAAAAAAACAATCTTGAGTGAGGTGTTTGACATAGAGATATACCCTCCGCCCCACATAAAATATTGGAAGGGAGTCGAAGAACTCCCGACACCAACGCTAGAAATTTGGGGAGTCATTTGAGATCCATCCGACATGTTTTGCATGCCAAACAACAACATTCCATATGTAAAATCATTAGACACTAAAGGTAACGATGAGAATACCACACTCAAAGTTTGAGTGGACCTGACTATCAATCATGCGGAGCCACTGATAAACGAAACTATCATGGTTTGAACCACATTATTTTTTTGGTTAGAGATACCAGGAGAATGGATTCCTCTAGATATGATTGTTGATGTGGGGGTTGTAGGGAACCCCGACCCAAACACTCCTAAAGTTCCGTCCATCAAGACCCACTGAAGAGGGAGAATATCAATGTAGTCTAACCTGGGAGCCAGAATTCACAAAATAACTAGATTTTCAGGTCTAGTTAATGGAGGGTTGAATGGATGAATGAAATATTTGTCTTTGAGGTCTAATATATGGCTAACCTCTGGTGGACATGAGTTTGTCTCTATGTCCTCAATTTCTACAAATTCAACTAGACTAATTGGTACAAAAATGTCGGTTGGGTCGAGTCAACGTCTCTGAGGAGGAGGTGGAAAACTTATAGGAACTTTTTCCAGAGAAAGACCTTTAACTCTCTGCAATCAATGTGGCAGTTGATCAACCACTTTAAATCAAAGATTCAAGGTGTTGGCCAACAAATCCACCTAAGTCCTCTATGCACAGAGAGAACACCACTAAAAAAGAAAAAATCCCTAAAAGATACAATCCAAGCAAACAACTTTGTCGATATCCTGACTTAGTTGGATTAGGTCACGAGATCATAATAGTAACAAAGTGAGGTAAGCACCTTCCGAATGAATGTGTAGGTTGATTAAGTCTCGCGATCCAATGAACAAAGGAATGAGAAATAGTTACCTCGACCTCCACTAACCATCCTTACCTGGTGTAAGTACCCATGCTTCACAAAGCACCCTCCATCCGTACTAAAAATCATGATACAAAGTTTGTCTCAAGTACCACAAGAAACCCCCCATAGTCACCTATATGATACCTTGGAAAATAAACTATGGATACCAACTCGTAGTCAGTGTCTAGGGGGTACAGTCAATGGTCGGGATTGAATGTATGGGTAGGGTAACAAATCTTGAAGCTTCAAAAGCATAGCCTCTCATGGAGGTAAGTGAAATAGATAAACCCCCAAATACAATCTCTCCACTATTCTTAGTTAAGCTTTAGATGAGTTATCTTCTCGGATCTTCTTCACATTACCTCATGTTTGACTCTTTTCTTAGAGGAGCTTCCCAAATATACTTATACAAAAATTGTAATTGACTCTCCCTATCACAGACTCCTATGTTTTCTTTGGGTTGGACCTGGATAATTCGCTCTCCACACTAATCCAAGGACCTAGCCTAAGATATTGGTGAACCATAGAAAAAGGTTACTAATTTATTTTAGTTTTTAGCATTCATTTTAATGGTTGTTTCTTAAGTAAAAAACAATGGATGTGAAACTCAGTGATGTGTATTTCCAATTGCAGAAACAATAACAATTACACTTTAAGAATATTGTTGATATAAAAATAGGCTAAATTCTTTAAAAGAAAGAGGTATAATATATAGATATGAATGCACTTCGTTTTCATAGAAACATTTCCTTTTCAATGCAATGAAAATGAAAATCTTTCACTTTTGATGCAATGCACGATTCGACCGAAATCTACAACATCTTATGCAATGCACTAAGTTAATGAAAAATGCATTTTTTTCTCTTTTCACTTTATATGATAAAGATGCACCCTAGAAAAACACTCTAAATGAAAACTGAGAGTGTTTTTGTTTTTTTGAAAAGTACAAGAGCAGATTCCAAAAGAAAACATGTATACAATGAACTTTTATTTGTAAATGAAAATTTGAAGGGTAAGGAAGAAAGTTCACAAGAATACACTCTTACACTTTCTTTTATATAAGTGAATCAAGAAACCAAGAAGGTATAAGGAAAGAAAGACAACAATTAGATGACCAAACTCCCTATAAAGAACTGTAAAAATAGGTCAAAGTGAAGTATACACCTGATAAATCTTTCTCAAGACCTAAAACCATCAAGATACAAAAGCAACCATGACAAAACAAGGAATTTGAGAAACTTTTTTTGGACTTTTCTTATAATATTGACACAAAAGAAACAATTTATGAAACCAAAAAAAAAATATCAAAGACTCAGAAGATCTAGGAAGACCCTACAGTACCACAACCCCAACTTC
>JASDQU010687869.1:9357-20581 GCA_032191745.1 Picea mariana
AGAATTGCGCTGGGTGTTTTGGTTGAGATCTATAACATTTGCAGCATGAATATAGCACAACAAGACATAGAGATAGCAAGATACAAGGAATATAACACAAGAGAATGCTCAATAACTTTATATCTGACCTTTATTTAGATAATAAGCTGACCTCCATAAATAAGATCTGCAGATCTGGAATGATATAGCAAGATACAGAAGTCTGGGCTGAATATGCCACCAAGATACAAGAAAATAGAGAGATAAGACCTCCTAGACCTTGTTATCGCGCAGTTTGTAGTTAGGGTAGCAAATGGATGAAGAGTAGTCAAACTGGCGTAACTGGAACCAATCCCACCCAATCCCACCCAATGGGATGGTTCTTTCTGTTTAGGGTGGTAAGGACCAGGGGAGACGTCCCCGGTGACCTGTTTTTTTGAGAAGGCAAAGGATTATAAGACGAAGGTAAGTTTCCCCCCTCACAAGTCACCATCGAGCAGATAGTCCGGCTAACCAGCCAATAAAGAGAAGTATAACCAAAAGATATGTACCTGCCCGAGACAAAGCAACAAGAAATATGTATGTGCAAGCTCACTCACTTGGTTAGTACTTCATATAATTAATGACTATCTGATATATATAAGCAATTGACTAATAAATGTTGACGAAGTCAATGTTTATAAAATAGCAATGATATTTAATGTCACTTCTTCAATAAATATTTAAGAAAAACGTGGCATTCAATGTAATAATCAACACTTCATTCAAGTAATGCCCTTAAATAACCATTCAATTGCTCATAAGAAAAATGTTAGCTGCACAAGTGATATTAATAGCAAGAGATGACGACAGCAGTAGATTAGCAAGGTTAGTTTTGTAAGCTAGGGTTAGTAGTTAGGGTTTCATTCAAAGTGTTGAGAGTGGTTTTGATCATGACATTCACAAGCCTGGTTTTAGATCAGTGCATTTCCAGGGTTAATGGAGTCAAAATGAGGACGCAGGAGCTGAAGGATAAAGAAGATAGTAAAGCTAAGGACTGGAAGGTGAAGCTTCGAGGTGTTGCTATGGCAAGGCCTCAGAGTCAAAACCCTAGGGGAGAGAGGCTCACTTCGATGTAGGGGAACTAGGCCTCAGTGCTCTCTCCTCCTTCCTTAACTCAATGGAAAAACGGCTAGTACAAGAAGTGGCATAAAACCAAGACAAGAGGATTTTGCAAGGCAACGTGTTGCTATGGTAAGGCTTTACTAGCAAACCCTAGAAAAACGGCTCATCAAGGTGTAGCTGAACTAGGCCCTGATGCATCTTCTTCTTCTTAGCTCAGAGAAGTAAAAACGGCTAGCATAGAAGAGGAAGGATAGAGTGTAGCTAAGGCTAGGCTCAATCCTCTTCAGCATGAAAGAGTAGAGTGTTGCTAGGGCAAGGCTATCTCTCACTTCAGCAAATGAAATGCCTAAGAATCTTGACGGGGACATGAGACAAGGACCTACGATGTGTGCTTGTCCCCTAGGGTTTATTCAACAAATTATAATCATAAATGCAAGAGAAATAAGACTACAACCATTCAATTAAGAAGTTTTGCAGAAATTTATTTACATTCAGCCAAGAAATCAAGTAGAAAACCCTAGTTGTAACACCTTCCACCAAGATAAATGCCAAAATGCCAATAAAAAGTCTCCTTCAACAGGTGCGCCCCAAAATTTCAGCCAAAACCCTAAAGAGGGCGCAAATTTCAGACCTCACCAAGTGGTGAGTGAGAGATGATGAAAAAATGAGAGTGAAAACCCTCAATTTATACTGTACCATGACCTAATTTTACTTTTAGGTCATAAAAAGGCCGATAAGGCCAAAATACTAAAAATCATACTGTTTTACATTAAATGTTCAAAATTAAACCCTAATCAAGCTAAAGAGAGACGTCATGCCCCTTTAAGCGAGACGTTAGCCCCTTCTAGGGCAGATGCAACATCCTGGAGCAAAATGTTAGCCCTCCTTGGGCTTCTCCAGCCTGCCACAAGTGCCAACATTGCTCCAGCTGTCTCCCAAAGCGTCCATGCTGCTAGGTGACGTCATGGTCATGAAGGGTGACATCCCAGGCCTTCCAATGCCAACGTTCCACTGAAAAGGGCACAATCCCCCTAGGTCAAGCTGTGCCAGGGTGCCTATGGTGAAACGTCCTCCTCTTCTCCGATGCAAAGCCTTTGACCATCTCTGTCCTGTCTCTGCCCTTCTGATGGGGTCCCAGCATCCATCTGGTGGGCTCTTCAGCCCCATGGAGTTTCGAACTGATCATCTCCCCATGTGGACCGGTCCAATATGGTACCTGTCCGTCGGGCATGATCCTGCACATCAACAGCTACGCCCTCCATGGGCTCATAAGTCACAGGGATCATAGCAATGCCAATCACATCTCATCATCAATATTATTAAACATGTGCATAAAACCCCTATTACCCTAGTTAAAAGCTCAAAGACATTATACAAGCCTCCAATGCAAGTTTGGAGAGAGTGACAGGGCGTCCTATTGGGCTAGTGTCCATTGGAAGAGGGAAGTTTCTGAAAGAGACCTCATCTGAGCCATGCAAGTGGGTGATGTGGATAAGGGAGGTCCAGGCAAATGGGTGCAATGAGGGTAGAGGGTGTAAAGCTTTACCTGTGGGTGCCTTTGTAGAAGGCGAGCTGCACCTGTCCTGGATGCAATTTTCCAAGCCCATTCATGCCTTTTTTTCTTTATTCTTTATTCTTTTATTACTTTTTCTTCAAGAGGCTAATCAGGGGACACTGCCCTGGCGTGGTGACCAATGGTGACAACGTTACCCACAAGTAATTTCATAGAAATGAAAAGGTTGGCTCGTGATGAGACCCCCTTTCTCTTGGACATGCAACCAAGAGTCACTACCCTGGCGTGGTAACCAGCTTGTGATAAGGTCATACTGCTAGGTACCCATGGACCTAATAGGCTGGCTCATGATGAGACCGCCTATCCTCTGACTAGGTCTTGTCTTATTGTTCTACGGGTCCCTCTTGTTTCTTACTGAGAAGCCTTTTATTGCTTCCTCGGGAAGCCCTGGGTGAAGCATCTCGAGGTTTTATTCTAATGCTTTTATCTTTTGCCAGCTTGCTTTTACCTTCTGGGCCTTTAGCCCCTTCTTCCCACTAGGTAAGGTGCAATCCTCAAATGATAGGTCAACCCAGTGCCTGGACAAGTGTAATGGGATAGGTGAGCGAGAAGCAAGATGAAAAAGTGGAGCTATGACGGGAGCGGACGACGGCTTTTCAAAAACCCCCCCAGTGGCAAACCAAAACCTACGGACATAGGCTTACTAGGGCATCCTGTCAATCCCCCCAGACATGGTCAAGTGGGCAAGTATAAGATCCGAGCATTTGTTAGAAATAAAAGGAATCAAATGCACATATTCAAGGGTTTTCGATGATCAAAGTGACACATACCATGATACCCGGACTCATTACCTCATGGAGCAAGAACCATCTTCGACACAAGACCAAGCCGATGGTGATGGATGCTGCTGTTGCTGAAAAGATAGAGGCGCTGAAAGAAAGAAAAGGTGGGCCCTCCAGGGCCATGCTAAAGTCTATCCGGCTCTCGGTACTCCATGTCTAGTACCTGTGGGCCTCGAGACATGATCTCCTAGTTATCCCTAAAAGTGGGGGATAACAGGCCTTCCGCAGTTGCATAGAAATCAATACAAGATCAATTTCTTTCCCTTGAAGACTTGAAACCCTCAGATTTGGTGATGATGCGCTCCAACTGGCTGGAGAAAGCTAAGAAATTCGGCTTCCTTGAAGATGGCCTTCGAACCTTTGCAAAATGGTGCCAATCTGTAGATCGGGAGATATATAGTGCCTGTGGAGAGATCTCTCAGTCGAACCCTCAGATCTAGGCCTCCAACTCAATGTATCCTCAATGAACAATGCACCCTCTAAAGAAATTCACCCAAGGCCACAATAAAATAATGAACAGGAGAAACCCTCCAATAGAAGATGAGAAAGGCGCTCAAGAACCAAGCAACCCTTCCTAGGAAGAGATTTTCCCCAGATCTCCCTTCTTCACCTCAAATCGAATTGATATTCTCCAAACAGTGCGCCCCTCCTGCAGAAAAACTCCTGATCTGCATCCTGCCTCTTCTTGTCACTGTAGAAATCCATGTGTGGCTGAATAGAATGGTGAGGGAGGAATATTTCACCTCCTTGGCCAAGCTTGGACTAGGAATAGAGGGATCTTTCACCTCCTTGTTGGTCTCTAGGGTTTGTTTACTCAAAACCCTCAAAACGTAAGCTGCATAGCTCAAGAAGCAAATAGTGAAAATGACATGAATGAATGAGTGAGGCGCCCTCCTCTCTCTTTTATACCTCCATCTTCTAATTCTTAGTTGAGTTGCTTTATTGCTTTTGCTGAGGTTATCGTTTTAATTTCTCCTTAAGTCAAATAACCTTTTTCTTCTTTCATCAAAGTCACTTTAATAAAATAACATTAAGTCCTTTAGTGACACTTTAGCGCCTCCTAACCCCTTTTTACTCATTGGACTATAGTTTAGAGGGGTGACTAGACTACTGAGTCCTCATTTGCTCTTGTCAAGGAGAGGGGAACATTACAATTTCCGCTACTGGAAATTGCTTGCCTACAAGAAATTCTGAACATGTTTGTTGTAGCATTTGTTCACTCTCCCAAGTGGCATCTTCTATAGGCAAACTCTTCCATTTGACCAGGTACCCCTTAATGTTCCTGTTCCTTGGCTGTTTCACCCTTACTTCCAAGATCTCCTCTGGAATCAAGATCAAGTGCCCCTCTTTATCAACTGGTGGTAGCTCTTCATTAGCTACAACATGCTGTCCCAATGCCTTCTTTAGGCATGATGCATGGAAAACATCTTGGATTTTGCTTCCTTGTGGTAGTTCTAACTCATATGCCACTGCCCCAACTTTCCTTTGCACCTTGTAAGGCCCATAGAAACGAGGTTTGAGCTTTTCAGTGCCATTTTTCTTAATGGATGCCAGTATGTATGGTTGTAACCTCAAATACACCAAGTCCCCTACCTCAAAAGTGCGCTCCACTCTGTGCCTGTCAGCATATAATTACTACTCGTTTTGAGCCTTTTGCAAATGGTCTTTGAGTTCCTTGAGAATGTCTCAACTTTCCTATATCCATTCTTTAGCTATAGGGGCCCTGCTGTCTCCAAACACAATCTCAACAAAAGTAAGGGGATCATAACTGTATAAAGATTTGAAGGGAGACATACCAATAGACATGTGGTGAGTGGTGTTGTAGCAATATTCACCCAGATAAAGCCACTTGAACCACGCTTTTTGTTGCCCAGATACATAATTGCAGAGATAACCTTCCACCCACTTGTTCACAATCTCAATTTTCCCATCTGTTTGTGGATGATAGCTAGTGCTGGGAGTTAACTCAGTACCCACTAGCCTAAACAGTTCCTGCCAAAAGATGCTCATAAATCTGTTGTCCCTATCACTCACAATCGTCTTGGGTATCCCATGCAACCTAAAAACTTCCTTGAAAAATAGATTTTCCACCTGAGATGCGCTGAAGTCCATGGAGATGGCAAAAAAGTGAGCAAATTTAGTCAAGCGATCAATCACCACAAATATGCAATCCTTTCCCTGTGCCTTGGGGAGACCTGTAATGAAATCCATAGACACACTCTCCCACTTGCGCTCTGGAATAGGGAGAGGTTGTAATAGACCTGCTGGGTGAGTGTGCTCATCTTTGTTTTGTTGGCTAGTGGTACACTCCTTGATATGGCGCATGACATCCCCTTTGAGACCCTTCCAAGTGAACCTTTCCCATATTTGCCTATAGGCTTTAAGAAATCCCTGATGCCATGCTAATGATGAGTCATGAAATGCTTGAAGCACCCTTTTTTTGAATAAGGACTTTGGAACTAGGTAAATCCTCCCCTTGTAATAAATGATGTCATCAATAATCCTGTACCTATCATCATGTAGCTGTTCATCCATCAACTCACATGCAACTGTCCATCCATCAACTCACATGCAAATTTGTTTTTAGAGTATTCCACCAATAGATGAGACATCGAATCAACTGATATCTCTGACATGGAGTATGTTGAGGGTCTTCTGGACAAGGCATCTGCTACAACATTGTTCTTCCCCTTGACATATTCTATATCAAAGTTATATGCTTGGATCTTGCTTACCCATTTTTGCTGCCTTTCATTAAGGTCCTTCTACTCAAGGAAGTACTTGAGGCTGTTATGGTCTGTTTTAACCACAAATTTCGCTCCAACTAGATATTGCCTGGATTTGGCCAAGGTGTGCATTATGGCTAGCATTTCTTTATCATAAATGGTGTAAAACATCTCAGGACCCCTCAATTTGTGGCTCTCATAGGCAATAGGATGCCTATTCTGCATGAGCACAACTCCAACACCTTCATCAGATGCAACACACTCCAATATGAAAGGTTCAGAAAAATCAGGTAAAGATAATACAAGACAAGTACTCATCACCTTTTTCATTTTATCAAATGTTGACTGAGCCTCAAAATTCCACTCAAATGCTCCCTTCCTGGTCAAATCTGTTAGGGGTGCACAAAGTTGGGAGAAACCCTTGACAAACTTCTTATAATAGCTGTAGATGTCGAGAAAGCTCTTGAGTTCTGTAAGTGCTTTGGGTGTGGGCCAAGCAATGATGGCCTGAATCTTCTCTTGATGAACCTGTACCCCCTTTGCTCCAATAATATGTCCCAAGTAGAGGACCTCTGTCATCCCAATTTCGCATTTTGACTCTTTGGCATATAAAGACTGCTTTTCCATGATGCTCAAGATCTCATCCACATGTTTGAGGTGCTCCTCCCATGTTTTGCTGTAAATCAACAAATCATCAAAGAAGACAAACAAATACTTCCTTAGTTGCTTGTTAAACACATGATTCATGCAGGACTGAAAAGTGGTTGGTGCATTGGTCATGCCAAAAGGCATGACAAGGAACTCATATTGTCCAAAGTGGCATATGAAGGTTGTCTTATGTATCTCTTTCTCCCTCATCCTGATCTAATGGTATCCAGAGCGCAAATCAATTTTTGTAAAGTATACTGCACCATGTAGCTCATCCAATAATTCATCTATCCTGGGAATGGGATACTTGTTCTTGATAGTTCTCTTATTCGGGGCTCTGTAATCTATGCACATGTGCATAGTCCCATCCTTCTTTTTTCCCAACACAACTAATGATGCGAGTGGGCTTGAACTTGGTTTGATATGTCCCATGGCTAGCAATTCTTAGATGGTGCTCTCTATTTCGTCCTTGTGCTTCTTGGGGTGTCTGTAAGGCATAGTGATGACTGGTTTGGCCCCTTCCTCCAATTCTATAATGTGTTCAAACCCTCTATTGCGTGGCTGACCTAGAGGAATCGGTTCAAACACCCTTTTGTGCTTGTGAAGGATTTTCTGCATGTCTGGAGGGTACTGCTTGAGTTTTCCATCACTTGCTTCCATAACAAAGCATTCAGTTGCATAGGCCACTTCCTCACGCCTGAATATGGCATGCATTTTCTTGGTAGTCACAACTCTAGGTGACTCTCCTGTCATTCCCTTGAGTGTGACCCTCTTCCCTTCTTCTGTATTGAAGGACATTTACATGGTTTTATAGTTGGTGGTAATTGGTCCCAAGGTACTTAGCCACTGCACACCTAATATGATATTGGTGTCTAGGATGTCCACCACATAAAAATCCTGTATCAAGGTGTACCTGGCAATGTCAAACTCATCTGTGGAATGTACCTATCACAGACCATAGTGTACCCTCATGCTACTTCGACCAAGAACCCCTCAAAGTCTAATGTAGGGATGTGTCTCCTTGTTACCATAGCAACATCAATGAAATTGTGAGAAGCTCCTCCATCAATCAAAACTGTAGCTCATTGCCCCTGTACAACTCCCTTCATCCGAAAAGTGTTGAATTTAGGCACCCACTCATAGATGCAATAGTAACCTTCTTGAAGCCTTCCTCATGATGTGAGGGCACCTCATCACCCTGCGCATGTAAGGCTTGTTCTTCCTCCTTGTGTATCAATTGTATGTTATGGATAGCTCCACTCTCCTCATCATCTGTCTCTTCCTCACTGTCGGACAACACTTCTATATAGTAAATTTTCCCTTTGCCCAAACACCTATGATGTGGCTGCCATGGTTCTTTGCAGGTGAAGCATAGTTGCTTCCTTCTTAATTCTCTTCTTGTTTCTTCATCCATCTTCCCTTTGCCTTTGTCAATCTGTCTAGCATCTCAACCCCTTGTAATGATTGGAGGTTTAGGTGTGAAACTGTTTTTGTTGGCTGCCCCAACTAGATCTTTGGTACACTCAATGGCATCCTGTAAGGTTGTAGGCTTAAAATCCTTAACCCATCCTTGCACAGGTTCGGTCAACCCTTCTATATACATCATTAGTAATCTGGATTCTGACACATCAGGAACCATAACCAACAGTCTCAGAAATTCCTCAATGAAGGCTTCATCCGATCTTGTCTGTCTAATCTGTGTGAGCTCCTTGAAATGAAGTTCTGGATCCTCCCCGTCAAACTTGTCAATGAGTCTCTGCGTGAAGCCACGATAAGAAGTGACATGCTCATTTCCCAAGGTGGTCATCCCATGAAACCACCACTCATGCGCCTTGCCCATCAAGTATAGTGTTGCAAACTTGATGGTGTTTCCTTCCTGCATGGTATTCAATTGAAGATAAGCATCCATCTTTTGTACCTATGCTGTGGCCGAAATCTGATTTGATCCATCAAATGTTGGCAACTCCATTCTTCCTGCCTTGCGCCCTAGCTCATTGTCACCTCTATAACGTTCCTTGGATTTTCTTTTCATCTTGAGGTGGAAATACTCCCCCATGGAAACCTGTCTTCTGAATCCCACTCTCATAGCGTTGTACTCTCTTTCTACTGTCTCCCATTCATCCCCTAGACTCTCATGGTTCAAGGTATTAGTGTCCCTTTGTTGTGCATCCAAAAAATTAGGCATGTATGGTCTTGGAGTAGATCTGCTAGCTGTGTGAGATTGGGTAGGTATACCTTCATTTGGTCTGTGCCCTTCTGCATGGCCCTTATGTATTGACTCTCCATGATTTCCATTTCCCCCATGAGAACCGCTAGCATCATGATTTCCACCAAATAGGGGTGGATCTTTACTATGTCTTTGCTCCATCAAATACTGAGAAAGAATACCCTGGTGTTTGCTTTGCTCCATCAAAGCTATCATTCTGTCCTGCCCTCTTTGGTAATTTGCAAAGAATAGCTTCAGTTTTGCTTGCCCCAAGGATAAATGGTTCTGCATCTCCGTTAGGTTGCGCTGCATAATAACCTGGTTGTTTTGTAGTGCATCATTCATTGTTTGAGTCACCCTTTCGGCCAAGAAAGTTGCCTTTTTTGATGTTGCATTTTTTGTCTCATGAGTTTCCCCCATACTAACTTCTGGCTCTTCTCCTTCATGAATACCTGATACAGGCTGTCCCCCATGGCCTCTCCTCTTGGTCATCGGTATTTTATCATAGGTTGGCAAAGGAATTTACTCTAATACCACTGTAATACTCCCAAGCAGAATTGCTAGGAACTTAGGGTGATTTTCTGATATGTTTGTGTTGTTTGTTTGAGTGTTTTTGCAGATTTTACTTCTCAGAATTGCACTGGGTGTTTTGCTTGAGATCTATAACATTTGCAGCATGAATATAACACAACAAGACATAGAGATAGCAAGATACAAGGAATACAACACAAGAGAATGCTCAATAACTTCAGATCTGACCTTTATTTAGATAATAAGGTGACCTCCATACATAAGATCTACAGATCTGGAATGATAGAGCAAGATAAAGAAGTCTGGGCTGAATATGCCACCAAGATACAACAAAATAGAGAGATAAGACCTCCTAGGCCTTCAACTGCTGCATGCAAATCAATACAAGATCAATTTCTTTCCCTTGAAGACTTGAAACCCTCAGATCTGGTGATGATGCGCCCCAATTTGCTGGAGAAAGCTAAGAAATTCGGCTTCCTTGAAGATGGCCTTCAAACCTTTGCAAAATGGTGCCAATCTGTAGATGGGGGATATATAGTGCCTGTGGAGAGATCTCTCAGTCGAACCCTTAGATCTAGACCTCCAACTCAATGTATCCTCAATGAACAACGCACCCTCTTCACAAATTCACCCAAGGCCACAATAAAATAATGAACAAGAGAAACCCTCCAATAGAAGATGAGAAAGGCGCTCAAGAACCTAGCAAACCTTTCTGGGAAGAGATTTGCCCCAGATCTCCCTTCTTCTCCTCAAATCGAACTGATATTCTCCAAACAGTGCACCCCTCCTACAAAAAACTCCTGATCTGTGCCCTGCGTCTTCCTGTCATTGTAGAAATCCACCTGTAGCTGAATAGAATGGTGAGGGAGGAATCTTTCACCTCCTTGGTCAAGCTTGGACTAGGAACAAAGGGATCTTTCTCCTCCTTGGCCAAGCTTGGACTAGAAACAAAGGGATCTTTCACCTCTTTTCTGGTCTCTAGGGTTTGTTTACTCAAAACCCTCAAAATGTAAGCTGCATAGCTCAAGAAGCAAATAGTGAAAATGACATGAATGAATGAGTGAGGCGCCCTCCTCTCTATTTTATACCTCCATCTACTAATTCTCAGTTGAGTTGCTTTATTGCTTTTGCTAAGGTTATTGTTTTAATTTCTCAAAAGGTCAAATGACCTTTTTCTTCTTTCATCAAAGTCACTTTAATAAAATAACATTAAGTCCTTTAGTGCCTCCTAACCCCTTTTTATCCATTGGACTATAGTCTAGAGGGGTGACTAGACTACTGAGTCCTCATTTGTTCTTGCAAGGAGAGGGGAACATTACAGGTAACATGTCTGGGGTGTTTTTCTGCTGGGAGACCTGCTACTTGGAGACACATCAGGATGCAAAACCCCCTGCCAACTACCAACAGATCTGAAATAGCATTTTAACCCATGAACTTCTGAGAATCTGATGTATAACCGTCACTGTTCATCATCAGGTACACCCAAGCATAGTTGATTCCTGCCTAAAGGCGTTAGATATCCAATATCCATTTCATTGGGGGCAGACAATTTGTGTGATTTGTTACTAACATCGGCACATTCAAGTCCTCTTGAAGATAACCTCAGGAAAATATTATCATTACCAGCAAGAGCACTCTCCCCAATAACTATTTCTGCATCCTCTTCCCAGTCAGT
>JASDQU010687870.1:7394-40859 GCA_032191745.1 Picea mariana
ATGTTTGCATTTCATTAGATAACAATAGCATAATCCAAGATCACTGAGAAATACACAATCACAAGAGACACAGCATTTATCCTGGGAAACCCTCTAGGGGAAGAAAACCCAGCAAAACTTCCTTAATATAGATAGCCAATACAATGCCAAGAGATCTCTTAAACTAATACAGAAATTCCTCTCTCAGATATGTGCCACTCTCTCTCTCCTTCTTCTCCGGTAGTAGATCTGAACTTGTCTCTCAAAATGAGCAAGTGATTTGTGTCTAAGTGAGGTGCTAGCTTCCTTTATTTATACAAGTCTGGCATGTGTGAAGTGTCTCTTCACTGGCAGGACTGACTTCTCAAACTAGGTGGGTAAACCCACCTTTATTATATTTCTGGGCCTTTTTAATATCTGTTGGGGCCGACTTCTTATTCTGCCTATTACAATTGTCTTTTGACCAATCCGAAAAAGGGATTTGGTCCTATTACAAGAACTGACATGATAAATCCACAATGGGGATTGATCCTATGAATAATATATCAATAATAATAAGAATACTCTTTGCAGTTACATTATTTCAACAAAAATAACCCCAGGGAGCTGCAAAAGAAATACCCCAATGACCTGTAGAAACCTTAATTGTTGAGTGCATAAATAAGAGAGCGATCTACAGAAGGAGGGCGATTTTCTAGAAAGTATGGTTGGCTTCTTTGAGGAGGTTAATGCTTTTTAAAAAGTCTTCTTCATCTGTGTTGATCTGATACCATGTTGGATTTTAAAGGTGACTCAAGCACATGTAGTTTCTTTTCAATTTAGCATGAACTTGAACCATAAACAATGAAACAATACAATAGCTGCAATAAACCAAGATCACAAGAAGAATAACCATGCACAAGACACAAGAGGTTATCCTGGGAAAACCCTTCTCAAACAAGGGAAAAAATCCAGCAACCCTTTGTTATATTGCCAAGAGAAGAAACCCTCTCCACCAAAAAGTATGGGTGCCAACAAAGGTGTCCCTCAAGACAAAACCCTAGCGCACACAATAGGGTGCTCTATGACCAAGAAAGATAGCGCAGGAGAAGTGCGCACCAAATTTCAGCTCTCCAAGTAATGCGTTGAGTGAGTGAGATGAATGATCCACAATGGGGATCATTCACTAATATATGCATGACCTAACTCAATGAATAGACATGTCTCTTTATTGGCACAATAGGGCCGACTTGTACAACTCAATAATACAATTAGTCTTTTACATAATATTAATTGTCTTTACACAGTAGGGCTGACTTGTACCCTTCACAATACAAATTAGGGTTTTACAATAGTCTTACTCTTTGACAATATAGAAAGGGGTCTCACACATATCCTCTAGTGCTTTTCCACTAGGGACAAGTCCACATGTGCTCAACCACAAGGGACGTCACTCTCAAACATATCAACTCTACTAAATCCATAGGAGAACGAACTAGAGAGCCATCTCAAGTCGACTCAACTAAGTCCTTAGGAGTAAGACAGGAGACCATCTCAACTCATCTCAACTCAGTCCAGAGGAGCACGACAATATACCAACATAGGTTAACTCAACTCAGTTCATAGGAGTACGACTCACCTATCACATAGGTGTTCTCTCAGATCAACTCAACTCAGTCCAAAGGAGTACGATCTAGAGAATGCCTCATGAATTTGTAATCATCAACACTTCTTGCATAATATGAATAAACCCTAGCTCCTTCCCATGGTACTTTGTAGTCTTATTTTTATATGTTCATGGGAAAAACATCTCAATGGAATCTTCCTGCATAAAGGGTAACTTGGATGGATCATACTCAATAAATTGTGGAGGTATATCATAGTAGTGTTCACTGACATAGTTAGGTCCCCTCAAATCCATCACATGTGTATCCTTTTTTTCCATATTATGTAAGATCGCATATGTTCCATCACCCATGTGAATATATGCATGTGTAAAGTTCATGCTAAGGAAACCTCCAAGGGATGAATACTAGGTCCTCGACAAGAGCATCTCCTAGGCATTCAGAACATTGATCACCAATATGTCCATGAGGACGCTGATATGTGGAAAATCTATCAAAAATACCTCAATGTCTTCACACACCCCCAAGACCTCAACTCTTCTTGAATCAATACCACAAACATTTCCATAAGGTCGGGTTGTCTTCAAAACAAGTTGTTACATTACCTTCAATGATATGGAATTTGTTGAGGCCCCTGAATCAAGCATGCATTTGTTCAAGCGGAGGCCATTCATGCCTAATGAAATATAGAAGGGAGGGTTATTGTCTCTTAGATGATTGAGATACATAGTATTCAAAATGATGGGAGGATCCTCCTTCTCGGTTGGCACCTGTAACATCCTCAAAATTTCCCTTTTTACGGAAGAGATATTACACATCTATGTCACTGGGATTGTCATATTCATTTTTCCAAACATGCTTGCAACATCTATATTCAACTAAATGTCATTTGTAGGAGTTGTCTTAGGAAGCAACTCACATATTGGTGGTGGAGCCACCTTTTCTGTTGATGGAAGAGGAGTATCATGCTATAATGGAGGGTTTGAAGCATTTTTTCTTTTGTAGGTTAGAATTTCCCTCCTCCTTAATTCCTTCTTTTGATTATCTATCAATTTATTTAAGGCCCAGAGTCTCCCCTCTCTTTCTCTTATTCTTCTGGATTCATTGATCTATTCTTGTGTAACATGTTCATCGTTGAAATTGCAAATCATGAAGTTTATATTTTCGGGATAATATTTGTCTCGTCCAGGGAACTCATATTCCCTGTGGGGTTCTTGGCATGGGAGACACTAAGCTTCTATATCAAATGTCCCAACAGGTTTCAAACTATCTAGGGCCTTTGCCTCTTGTTGAGGTCTTGGTTTCCAACCAGTTGCATCTCTATGTTGTCTGGAAAATTGAGGTCTGAGAGCAGATTGATTTATTTCCACTGTAGTCATATGGTTCATAAGTTGATTATGCACAACCTGAACAAACTGAGTATTCATTTTGTCTATCTTCTGAGTTAGGAGAGAAATCGGATCAGGAACATTGTTGTTGGAAACCTTCGTCCTTGATTCTATCTTGATACGAGAGTACTGAAAAGGTTATATTTTTAAATCAAGGAGATGCCCTTCAATGTCAATACTGAACTCTTTAGCCTCTGATAATGATGTAGGCTTTTTATCTTTGAGAATGTATTGTAACTTCCCTTCAAAATCATTCATGTAAAGGAGATGAATTAATGATATTGTAGGACAGTAATATGTTGGAATTTGATTGTACAACCTGTCAAATATTGAAATGAATTACTTCACTGTTTCATTCTCCTTTTTCTCTATTTGATTGAACTAAGTCCCAAGTGTCCCATCATCTTCTTTTCTCGATCATGTGCTCTTGAATAAGTTGGAAAAATCATCATAGGACGTGATATGATTATCAACGAGTCCTTTGAACCAATCAAGGGTTTCTTCAGTGAATGACGAAGAAAATAACCTCATGGCCACATCTTCATGATCAATACATGCATTGTCCATGTCTCGGCTCATGACATAAATGTGGTCTTCAGCAGTTATCACATTATTTCCTAGGAACTTTGGAAACCACTTGTTGACTTGTGTTAGCATTTTGTTAGGGGAACCTTGGATGTTGTCCATGTTAATGGGTTTGTAGAGGTCCCTTTCCCAAGGGAGAGCCATTGGAACAAGAGGGAGGGTATTAAGTAAAAGGGTTTTAGAAACAGGAGGCTTGAGAGGAGGCCTTCTTTGGTAAACCTTAGAAGGCTTGAACCTCCCAGGGGGAAAGGTTTGGGGAAAGAAGGATTATGGGAAGGTGGAGTCGCCAGATGAGTTTCAAAATGATCTCATCAAGGAAAATGGAAAGCAAACATTCCTTAGGTGAAATCGCCACGCAAGCTAAGGGAAAGGCTTTGGGATAGCTTACCAAAGTATTGTTAGGGTACGAAGAAGATTCAAAATCTTCCCTGGCAATGGCACCAAAATGTTATAGCACAAGTTGTAGTTTGGGAAAATCCCAACCCAACTACAAGGAAAGTGCTACAAATTGGGAATCCTACACCTAATGTCACCTCGATGTAGGTCTCTCACTTCAAGGGTGACTAGGTCACTCTAAGGAGGCGATCCTGGTGACCCTAGGGGGAATGAGATGGATATGGATAGAGATGGAAGTGAAGCCCCTAGAGTTAAAGTCTAAGTGGAGTGAAATGTGTGGAATGAAGTGTTGGGAAGCTCCAAGGGTTGCTAATTATGTTGAGTAACCTATAAATGGTGAAATACTTATCCGAGACACAAGAAAAAACACTTTGTAATGATGTATGTTAGTTGGATCATCAAGTTAAGTTTGTTGTCCCTAATTTTCAGCAATAGATGACAATATATGTCAGAAATATAATGGTACTATAATATTCTCAATAAATTCTAGAGATCAAGGGGAAAATACAAGAGAAAGACTAGTTAATGACTAGCTAAACTCAAGATGAAAAACCAATATTCTAGCATAAAAAGATAAGGTTTTTATAAACACTTGTCTACAGAAAATTATATTAGCCTTATGTATGTAAAATTTGAAGTATTACAGAAAGAAAATAAACCACTAAAATCCCCTCAAACTTTTCCAAAATGTGAGTTAGACCAAGAAGAATAAGTGTGCAAACTTTGAGCAAAATCCAATGGTTGATAAGATAGTTATTCAAGCAAATGTGTTAGGGTTTTTGTAGCCCTAATGGCTGAATATGTAATTTTATAACAACAGAAAGAAGCATCCCCTTGATTGGGTCTCCTTAGTGGTTGTGAGGTTCCCAAGGCACAAGGAATACAATCCACTTTGCACGAAGTAAAAATGACAAAAAATCACGTTTCCCAATGCAATATTTTATTTCTCCAATGCAATAATAAATGACTAGTGCTATTAATTATTGGGTTAATGGGGTAATGAAAATAAATATATAGTGAAGCTACCTTCTTAGGGGTGTAATCCCTTTTAATTCCCAAGGCAAGTTTCTCTAGCTAGGGTCTAAGTTAAGAGGGTGTATGCCCTTATACTTCTATTAGCAAATCCTTGTTTAACCAATAACATGAAGCATAAAGTGATGAAGACTATGGTGGGGGTGTATTCCCTTATATTTCCCACCTAGATCCTAGCATAATGACCTTTACTTGAAAAAAACGATAGAATGAGAGTAAAAACCATACTAATTCAAGGGAAAATGTCAAGATAATCCACCACAATAGAAAGAAATAAGTCTTCTAAGGCTACCGCATCACTCCCATCAACCATAACATCAAGATATAACCATAAACAAGAGCCTAAAGAGACAATGTTTCCAAAGATGGAGAAAATTTCAAACCAATACTTCTCACAATGAGGGAGATTTGTGTTAAAATGAGATCTTGTTATCTCTTATTTATACAAAATGTCACCAAGGTGACTTGTTCACAAATTAAGGAGTAAACCATAAGACTAGGGGTCAACAACCCTAATATTGTCCCCTTTAACAAAGTAATATTGAAAAATTCATCTAAAGTTTCACTTTTGCACAAATAAACCTTAATTTTACATGGATGTCTCCCCTTTAGGGGACGTTTTGCCACTTAGAAAAAGTTGTTGGTGTTGGAGAAGCAAGGGTAGGCCTCCAAAGGCCACATGTCAAGCATCTAGACAATATCCTCATGGTAAAAATCCTCTTCTCCTCAAAACGTCCATGTGTAAATGAGTGACACCTCACCACCAATCCCTAACCCCTCTAGGTGACATCATGCCTCTAGGAGTTATGTTTTGCCTCTCCTAGAAAAAATGTGGCTATGTCATCCAAGTCAATCTCAAGGCCTTCCAAGTTTGATATTTCTCATCCAGCATGTGGTCTCTTGGCATTCAACCTGTGGGCTTGTAGCCCCATGGAAGCCCAAGCTAGGCTTGTTCTCCCAAAATTGTCCACCAACTAGGTCTTGTAAAGACAAATGAGCACACCTACCAAGGATATCATGTCATAATATCATGATAAGTGAATCTAATCAATAAATGAGCCACCTAAGCATGTGCATCAAAGATCATTCTATCAAAAAATTAATTTCTCAAAGACACTATGTGACTTGTCAAGCTTGAATATGGGAGGGTTGACGAGGTTTCCTATTGGGCAAATATTTCCCTCGGTCAAGGAAATTTTCCAAGAGATCCCTCTCTAATCCATGTAAAGTGGATGAAGTGGTTGGGGTCCAGACTCAATGGGAATAGGGCTCATGACATACAAGGGGTCATAGTGTCTCATTCATGGGTGCCTTTGTAGAGGATGGGTGGTACCTTCATCCGCAATGCACTTTTTCCAAGACCATCAATTTCCTTTTATTTTTCTTTCTTTCTATTTTCTTTCAATGTAGCATAAACACAGGTTGAAGGTCACTTCCCTGGCATGGTGACTAGATGATGGAAATGTCACCCACAAACACCTAGTGGAAATGAGAAGGTTGAATCGTGATGAGACCCCCTTTCTCTCAGCCATGCAACTGAGAGCCATTACCCTAGTTTGGTGACTAGATGATGGCAATGTCATACCACTAGATATTCATGGATGTGATAGGTCGACTTGTGATGAGACCTCTTATCCTTCAACTAACATTTTAAGCATTATTTATTATATTATGGGTCCCCTTTACTCAAAGATAAGTGTTTCACTGCTTTCTTGGGTGATCACTGGGTGAAGTATTTGGAAGGTTTATACAAGTATTTTATCTTTTACCCAACATCAATCCCTCTAGGCCTTCAGCCCCTTCTTCCCATAGAATGAGAGACAACCCCTTCTTGGGTCAATACACCCTAAACCCAAGAGATAAGGAAATGGAGGGTAATAATGATGGAATGTGGTAAGTATGGTCGGGAATGGTACAATGGCTCATTAAGGGAGTTCCTAGTAGAAAACCCATCCCCAAGGAAGACCGTGTACTAGGGCACAATGTCAACAACCAAGGTGAAGCAAAGCAAAAGGCATAATGTCCAATCATATATCATGAAATCTAAAGAAATGTAAGATACAACATACTCAACTAGATTAAATATTGAAATGATGCTCACCATAACATTGACTTGTACCTCATGGAGAAAGGCCCACTTCCTTCCAGAAGCCAGCTTATGTGGTGGATGCCATCTAGAAATTTGTGACCATCTGTGGTAGTGAGAGGGGTTTCCATTTGTGCAAAAGGGTATTGTTGGTCATGTAGTCTCTCGGCACTCCATATCTGCAACATGAGGGCCTTGAGACATAATCTCCTTATTCATTCATAAAATGGAGATAACATGTTTAAAGGACAACTTCCAGGAAAAGCAAAGTGGTACTCCAAGGAGAAGATAGAAGAAAACTTTACTCACCTCATTTAGTAAAGATTTTGGGGATGAAAGGCCTCCATAAATGGGGAGGTATGTTCGGGATTGGATCATTATATTATTTGTCATCTATCTTGATGCTTTCAAAGTGGAAAAAATTGGAGGAATCATCTTGCAGGGTCATTTTAGTGGCAGGTCTCAGTTGGGAAAATTAGGGTTTGGAACCTTCTGGAGCCATTTTGAGGCATCAAACAACATTTTTTTGGATTAAAATTTTTTTGACATATCTTGTACCTCGTGACAATGTTCTACACATCGAGGAGCTTTCCAAAAGTGCAAAAATCACGTGAATCAGATCTCATATGCAAAGATTATGCCTCCCACAAGTTGACCTGTCATGTTGACCACCATGGTACAAGAGGATTCCACGTCATCCCCCATTACTTACGCATATGGTTCTATCCACATATGTAATCTCAAGAAGATTCTATAAGATCCAAAACCCTATCACATTTGAGGGCTGAAGAAGTCAAAAACCTAACCCTAGATGGCTATCGAACTATGTTAAATATCGGGCCACTAGGAGGAGAAGGGGTTCCATCATATACTATAGTATTTTGTTCCATAGTTGAGCATAGAAACTAGGAGTGGGAAATTAGAGAGCATAACAAATGGGGTTATTGTTCTATAGCATCCTAACTGCCAACAAGTCTCAGGTAACTCCGTAGAGAGTGTCTTCTCCTTTGTGCTTGCATTATTTCCATACTAGAGAAAATATATCAGAGCAACCTCACCTTCTAATTGGATTTTTTCCCATAAGGTTTTCCCAGAGAAAATCTTTGTGTTATTTTGTGGATGGTGTGTGATTGTATTTTACTATTCTCTATTTTCTACATTTTAGATATTTCATTCATAAGCAGAAAATTAGTAACTAAATGTTCTGGAAATCTAAAGGAATTTAACCTTCATGTGTAGATTTTGGTTTTATTTATTATACATGTTGTGACAAACTATTCTAGTGGAATATCCACAACATTTTACAAATTATTCATGCAATATGAAATGTTTTCTTAATGGAAAGCACATTCTTTTCTAGCAATGAAAGGACTCCTAGCTGAAATTTGAGCCCTCTTTGGTAAATCTCTCTCTTGTGCTCTTGTTATGGTTTATCTTTTCTATTGGTGAATGAAGTGATGTGTTATCTCTATGGGAGATATTTTCTTGCACTTGTGGTGGATTAATCTTGGTAAAAAGGAGGTTTATCTTATTGATGCTTGGACTAGGTAAGGAATCTATCTTATTGTTGTTTCATTTCTTGGTTACAAGTTTGATTTGCTATACTTCTTGGGGAGTATAAGGGCATACAACCCCACCATATCCATCATTTTTTTCTTGAAATAATTTGTTGCATAAGGTTTTACTAGGAGAAGTAAAAGGGCTTACACCATCCTAGTATTTCCTAGTTATCCTTGCTTGACTTGGGGAGTAAAAGGGATTACACCCCCAAGGAGACGGAATTTTTATCTCATTCTTTATTTGACTCCATAAACCAATAGAGAAAGGCACTAATCTAATTGCATTGGAGAAATAAAATCTTGCATTGGTAAACGGGAAAACTCGAGATTTTGAGATTGTCTAAATTGGAAGTTGTTCTAGTTGCTTGAGGCCTCCTAAAGCCCTCAAGTAATCATGTTTCTCTAAGAAATTATTGTTGTTGTTATTACAATAAAGCTACAGCCAATAGGACCGCATCAAACCCTAAACATTTTCTTGAGTAACTCACAATTCAACTGTCAGAAGTTGTCAATATTTTGCCCCTACAATCTACTATCCCTAGTGCACTTTTTGGGTGGATTACTTGCATTTTTGTGTGGTTGATTTCTCTATTTTAACAAATTATTTGCTATATCCATAAGTTTGAATAATATCTCTATAGTACATGTTTCTTACAACCTTGTTTTATTGTTAAAGTCTTTTGCTTCTATACTAGATTTATACTAGTGTTTAGCTAGCTTATATCTTGCATCATTTGGTAGACTTTTAGCATTTATTTAGCAACTCCAACAACTATTTACTTGTTGATATATATTTTGGTTGACTGCTGCAAATAGGGACAACAAACTTAACTTTCTTTTCCACCTAACATATAGCTCATACAGTTGACTTTTCTCATTTCTCGAGAAGGTACAAACATTTTCTACATGTACTCAAAGACTTGGAAACCTTAAACCACTTTCGAGACGTGTCATCAAAGCAATATTCCACTTAGCTAGTTGACCTTTAGGGGCATTTGTTTCATCATCTCACTTTGCGTCTCATCTCCCCCTAAGGTCAGTCAGGATTCTCCCCTTGAGGTGATCACTTCACCTCTAAAGTGACAGGCGTACCTATCTGAGGTGACAGTGGGTAGGTATTCTCCTAGTTGTGCCATATTGTGGTTTGGGTCAAGATTTTCCCAACCTGTAACTTGTGCGATAACAAGGAAAATGAAGTGGATAATTTTAGGGTGAGGCTTAGAATTTTTCCACTACTAACCCTAGGCAATCCTCTTAAAATGTTAAGGGATGATACAAAATAAGATTCCTCCACTAGTAAACCTTCCAAGGATTTTAACAAGAAGGGTTTGTTCAAAAATGATCCAAGAGGATGAAAAACCACAAGATCAATCTAAAAATGCATTATTAAACATCATTCTAAAAATTCATTATTAAACAAAACCACAAGATGAAAAGAGAACACTTACTCAAAACATGTCTCATCCATCAAAGCCCTAATTTCCATGTCATCGAAATAGTAGAACTTCCACAAGCATAGCTCCTAAAAAAAGTCATCCTAGTTAACCATCCATAGAATTCTTCATGAAAGAGAACAAGTATAAGTAGAAAAGAGTGATATATCTCCACAAGTATCAATGATTCAAAAGTGAGAAGTACTTCTCTTGTTTATATGAGAGATTTGACACTCTTTTCTCACACAATACAAGCCCTGAGAAAATAAAATGATGCATTTATCTCTCATAAACCCTAAAGATAAAGAAACAATACATAAAAAAAATCCATGATACATGAGTAAATAGGTCTCTAAGACCCCCGAGAATGCCTCCAAGCTGAAGAAAAACAACTCAAACATCAAATCATCCCACATGTAACATACCCAATCACCAACTGGGCTATGCCACTTAAAACAAATTTAGCTCTGAACCAATTTGTAACGTAACCAGGCCCGAGCTGGACATGCCACATAGAATTAAAAATTCAGATACCATTACATTAAATAATGATTTCTACCTCTGAACAAAGTTAAGCGGAATTAATAACAGCATGCATGCAAAAATAACAATTCATATATAGAATTTAACAATAGAGAATTCCATGACAAAAAATCATAATTGCACATACACAGTAACTGAAATAAGCACATGAATGACACTTATCTCAGGAAATAAACACCAACGGAATGCAGACTTTCCACGTTCCTCCCAGCCTTAGACTGCACTGCTCATAACTCTCAGCAGTGGGTCACCCCCAAGATGGGGCTAAATTCCACTTGGGTAAAGGGTTTCTAACCAGGATAAGGTATCTTTAACAACATACAAACTTAGACACAGTGCCAACTCAAACTAACATCCTACAATCCCTCATTCCCCACAACCCTGTACCACCCTAGGAAGTGTGCCCCTTCTCTTCTCAACATCCCTTTGGCTGCATGAATTCCCTTTCGAGACTTCAACAATAGGCCAGACAAGAAGTCTCAAAGCCCTGTAGCTGCAGTTTGGCACCTTGGAAAATTAATCCCCAACAATTATCTCACCTAGAGAGAATGCTCACAGGCATGACAACTCGCTTCTTCAATTCCATGAGCCTGGCAACCTGCTTCTTCAATCTGACAGGCCCGACAACCCGCTTCTTCAATCCAGAGCCCAAGCTAACCAGTACAAGTACAGATTCCTCCTTTAGTCCAGCACCGTCAGGTACAATTCACAGCTACATCTGTCTAGGAATAATAATCCTGAGAAAGAAAATAAAAATGAATATCCCTTTCTAACTATGTCCCCAAATATATATATGCATGTGTCTTTTAAGACACTTGGCACCCAAGGGACTCCCTTGTCCCTACTTTAGAACTTAGGATATATTCATATCCATTACCTTAGCTTTAAGGAATACTAATATAATATTCCATTGGGATTAATCCCCTTAGCTTAGCCCCTTCCTAGACTCTTAGGCCCCTTTCCATTTCCAGTGGATTTTAGCCCCCCATACTCATTTGTGGGTCAGTGTGCAACAGTGATGTACTTTATTAATAATATGAGTGTTTTCATATTACAAAAATAGGTTCACTGGCCTTTATCATATAGGCTCTCTGACCTAATAACCACATAAGCCTTATGGCCTATAACAACATGGCTCACCAGCTTATAAAACATTTACATTTATATGTACAACTGGGGTTCGGCCTAGGGGTATTGCATTCCCCTGCCTCTTATTTATGCATTGTCCTCAGTGCAGTATATACACATATACAATCAAAACTTCAATAGTTTTCATGCTCCCAAGTTGCATCCTGAGGACAGTACCAAGTCCATTGGACCTTTACTAGCCCTATGGCTTGATTTCAGAGCTGCTTGATCTTTCGGTTCAATATGCACACTGAATGCACTTGAAAGTCATCTTCCTGCTTCACCTGAATCACATTCCAATCAATGACATGATTAACATCGGGTACATACTTTTTAAGCAATGATACATGGAATACATTATGAATACACATTGATGCAGGTAAAGCAAGCATGTATGCTACATGCCCAATCCATTCTAGTATTTCAAATGGCCCACAATAACGAGCTTCCAGCTTTGAACAATTTCTAAATTTCAGAGAACTTCTCTTGGCCTTTACTTTTAAGAACACGTGGTCTCCCACTTTAAATTCTCTATGGGTTGTGTCTATATCAACATAGTTTTTTTTTCCTGTCTTGGGAAGCCTTTAAACTCTATTTTATTTTCATCATTTGCTCTTCCATTCCCCTGAGTAATTCTGGCCCAACCACTGGTTTATCTATTGGGTTGTCCTAGCTTACCAGTGTGTTGCACATTCTTCCATACATAGCTTCAAATGGGATCATCTTTAAGGATGTTTGATACCCATTGTTATAAGCAAATTCCACCAAATGCAAGTAATCCTCTCATTTGGATGGTTTATCCATCACATACATCCTCAACATATCTTCAATCACTTGATTTACTTTCTCGATTTGCCCATCCGACTCTGGATGATAGGTCATGCTAAAGTTTAGATTGGTTCCAAATCCTTTGAATAATCCTTTCCAAAAATTTGAAGTAAATTTTGGGTCTCTGTCAGTCACAATGGTCTTGGGTATACTATGTAGTCGAGCAATTTCCCTCGTATAAATATCAACAATGTTTATTTCCTTGTAAACAAACTTTACTGTAATGAAGTGGGCATATTTAGTAAGCTTATCTACCACCACCATGATGGAATAATGTTGCTTGGTTGTTCTGGGTAGTTTGGTGATGAAATCCATTGTTACAACTTCCCACTTCCACTCAGGAATGGGTAATGGTTGCAGAAAACCAGTTGGGTGTCTATGCTCAACCTTGACATTTTGACATTCCAAACACTTGGCAATAAAATCAGAAACCTCTTTCTTCATCCCCGGCCAGTAGTATTGGCTCTTGACAGCTGCAATAGTTTTATGGTATCCTGGGTGTCCAGCATAAGGCACATTATGCATTTATTTTAAAATTAGTTTTTTTCAATTCTTGAGAATTTGGCACATAAATTATGTCCCTATACATGAGAATGTCACTTTTTTCCAACTTGTATTTTTCACTTTTCTGCTGCAAAATACCTTGTTGTAAATTTGTCCTTATGTCCATGTACTGCAAATCAGATTTTTCGGCTTCTAAAATTATGTCTTTCAAATATGAATGGTACATGCTAATGGTTGTAGCATGCATCTCATACACCCTCCTTATGAGTGCATCGGGCACTTTGTTCTCTTTACCTTTGATATGTTTTATATAAAAATCATATTCACTGAGGAAATCTAACCACCTGCTTTTCCTGGCATTTAGAGTTGGTTGTCCAAACAAGCATTTCATACCACTATGGTTTGTTCTCAACTCAAATATTTTCCCCATGAGATAGTGCCTCCACATCTTCAAGGCATGCATTATTGTTGCCAACTCCAAATCATGAGTAGCATAGTGTCTTTCATGTTCCTTCAACTTCCTTGATTCATAGCACACCACATACCCATTATGACTAAGGACTCCACCCAGCCCTTATTTACATGCATCAGTGCATACAATGAAATTTTCATTTGAAAATTTGAGAATCCTTAGTATGGGAGAACTTGTTAATAATTGCTCCAAGTGTTGGAAACTCCTTTCACAATCCCATGTCCACTCAAACTTCACACCTTTATTTTGCGAGAAAGTGATTGGATGTGAAATCTTTGAGAATCCTTCATTGAATATCCTATAGTAGCCTACAAGGCCCATGAATGATCTCACATCCAAGACATTCCTTGGTGTTGGCCATCCTACAATGGCCCTTATCGTTTTTGGATCTACTGTTATCCCTTCCTATGAAATGATATGGCCCAAATAATGAGTTGTTTTTTGGTAGAATGAGCACTTTCTCAATTTGGCATACAATTGATTCTCCATCAATACATGTAACAACATTCTTAATTGTTGTCCATACTCTTCTTCAGACTTAAAATATATCAAAATATCATCCAATAAGACAATCACAAACTTATCCAAGTAATTCCTGAATATACCATTCGTGAGTTACATGAAGACAAGTGGTGCATTTGAAAACCCAAATGGTTGTTAGAATGAAAGAGGTGTGCTCATTTTTTCATAGACAATATAGAAATATTTTCACCCAACCATAGGCACAAAGGCCACCCCCGAGCACCTTAACCTTGACAAACAAAATAATTTTGGTAGCAGACCAATAGCCAACCAAGGCTAGCACACCTTTCTCTAAGGGTAGCGCACCAAGCAAGAATAACCAAAAACCAAGCAGAAAGTCCAAACCACAACCAAGAGACCAAGTCAAACCAAAAGCAAAAATCCCAGTTGCAGCAGTTGCAGATGCACTCCCTCTCCAAACTTGCGCACCACTATTCTTATGTAGTTATGAGTGAGTGGGTGCCAAATGAGCTCTAGCGCCCTCTATTTATACTTCTCTATCTCAATTGACTGGGTCGACTTCTCTTTCTGGAGGCTAATAACTCAATATTAAATATTCTCTTGCGTTGACTTGTCTTCTAGGGTTATTATCCAATGTTTTTATGGTTTTTCTTACTTCCAGGAATATTCTAGTCTCGTCAAAGGTTACATGTAGAAGTTAATACCTCTCGCAGCTACCATAATATCAACACTCCCTCCTAACTAGGGAGGTATTGAAAGCAATGGTCTTGAGAAAAAACATACCATTCAACTGGTAGCATCATCATAGCCACACATGTTATCTCATGATCACGTAGATCAACTCACAAGCAACATCATCACTATCAATAGCATCTAATAGCATCAACTGCATCATCTCCCGAATCCATACTCCATCTGAGTAATTGAGCATAATGATGAATAAGTCACTCACTCCACAAAGTGATACAAGGACCATTCTTTGAAATATCCATCATCCAGTTGATCTAGATATCTACTGATGAACTATTGTTTTGTCTCTCAGATCTGATACTCTGGGGGTTTATGGATGTGTTTGAGTTAATTTTTTAACATGATTGGTGATTTTTGCATGTGTGTTTCATTAAATTAATGTTTAAGCAGTATATATGATGCATATAGAATAAGAAACAAACACCATCTCATTCATATGTATTATGAGAGGAGAAGCAGGAAAAACAATGATATGTTGACAGGAGAGAAATAATCTTCAGCTACATCCCATGGATCGTCACTTCAATACAAAGAAACTAATACAAAATACTCATGATTAGAATATGAAGGTATATTTGTGCATGCACGGATACATCGACAAAAATGTACTTCTAGAAACTCACGACAACCGCTGCAAGCATTAGAAAACTCGCCCTGGTGGCTATACTCGACAGATTCGCATGGAAATTGTCCCAAACTAAGTGCCCTGGCCTCTAGTCTTCTTCTGATGACTATCGGACTGAAGATTTGACCCTGGAAGCTATGGATGTCATCCCCTGGGGGTTTCACACCTCTTGGGCTCTATGAGCTCCCCCTAGTGATTCCACTGTCAGAATCCACTGTTATATATCTTGAAATGTGCACCATGGCCACCTTTGCAATGGGTCAAAAGGGTTTCCTTGGATCTAATCTGGAATACCCTCTAGAACCCCAAATTTCCCTCCTCAAGAGTTGTTCACTTCTTCATTTTCTGATGCTCCCTGAGAGATTCCACCGTAATAATCTGATGACTGGTGGCTCAAAAGATGCCCCCTCGTTGATCCTCAATCGGGTTGGGAGGAATCTGCAAGATAATATCTAGTTTCATGCAGCTACACAAAACCCTCTCTAACCCTNGGCAATCACTTCAAAACTGGATACTCCTGAATAGCACGGTGAATACCTAGATGGTATCTCTGATAGGCTAGGGTGTGTCTCTCAACACCGAAACCAATCAAGGTGGTGGTTTCCTCCAAAAATCCACAAAACAACAGAATGTCGACTTTCCTCCTTTGGAAACTCTCTAAACATCAAATTATAACATAATGAGGAATTAGGTCGAATTCCTCCCTTTATACTCTTCCCTATCTAATTCTTCGTTAACATCACTTAAGCTAGGCGCTTTTCCTCCTAAGGTGAGTGATTAATTGATTAAGTCTCCCCCTCAACACCTTTTTCTTCTATTTCTCTATTGACTTTATCTTAAGTGACTTTTCCTATGCTTTTTGGCTTAATTCATCGTTTAGCCACTAAATCACCCTTATTTCTCTTCTTGTTCCATGTTTGTGCCTGACTATATTCTACGAGAACAAATAGACTACTAAGTCACTCATTGTTGGCCTACTCTTGGCAACGGGACATCAGAGTCCTCCCTTCCCGAAATTGTTTGTCCTCAAGCAACATCAATCCTAGGTGTTGCAATATGTGCTCTCCCTCCCATGTGGTATCCTCCACTGGAAGTACCCTCCATCTAACGAAGCACTCTCTGATCACCCTACTCCTCAATCTGCGCTCTCTCTTCTCGAACACCTCCTCCGACACTAGCTCCAACTGACCCTCCTCGTCTAAGGGTGGAAACTCCTATGAAATGTTGGCATGTTGTCCCATTGCCTTTTTAAGGAAAGAAATGTGAAAGACACTATGAATATTGCTACCCTCTGGTAGCTCTAGCTCATATGCCACCTCGCCTATCCTCTAGATGACTTGGTATGGCCCATAAAATCTAGGCTTCAGCTTCTCTGCTCTGCTCCTCTTCAAGGAGGACTGTCTATATGGTTGTAACCGTAGAAAAACCAAGTCTCCTACCTCGAAATTGTGCTATGTCCTATGTCTCTCTGCGTAGATATTTTGTTGGTTCTAAGCTTCTTGCAAGTTTTCCTTCACTTCCCGTAGGATCCTCTGACTCTCCTCCACCCAGTCTGGCCCCCAGGACCCTGCTATCCCCAAACACAATCTCCACAAAAGAGGGTGCATCGTATCCATACAATGCTCTAAATGGTGACATCCGGATAGACATATGGTAAGTCATGTTGTAACAATACTCACCCATGTGCAACCATCTCACCCATGTGCATTGTTGCCCTCCCACATAGTTTCTCAAATACCCCTCCACCCATTTTTTGACAATATTTGTATGTCCATCTGTCTTTGGGTCGTAGCTGGTACTCATGGCTAGCTCTATGCCCACCAATCGAAAGAGCTCCTTCCAAAACACGTTGATGAAGTGCCCATCTCTATCACTAACTATTTTCATGGGTAAACTGTGCAACCAAAATACCTCTCTGAAAATTAACTATGCTATCTGTATGGCCTTGTAGTCCATGGGTATGGCAAACAAATGTGCAAATTTGGTCAGTCTGTCGACCACCACAAATATACAGTCCATGTCCTACACTCGAGGAATACCTATAATGAAGTCCATAGAAATGCTCTCCCTTTTCTACTCTGGAATGGGAAGAGGCTGAAGTAACCTCGTAGGGTGTGTCTGCTCAAACTTGTTATGTTGACAAGTCATGTACTCTCGGATGTGTTTCAGTACATCATCCTTGAGAACCTTCCATAATAATCCCTCCCTGATCTTCCTGTAAGTTTTGAAGTACCCATGATGGCCAGTTACAGGCAAATCTTGATACACCTTCAAAATCTTCCCCTTCAAGGTAGATTCTGGAACTAAATAGATTTGGTCCTTGTAGAAAATGACATCCTCTAGTACCCGGTATCTATCATCAACCACCTATCCATCCATCACCTCACAAGAAAATGTTTTTTTGGAGTATTCCACCAACAAATGTGCTTTCCAATATGTGCAAATGTCCATCATCGAACACCTCGTTGGCCTCCTGGACAAGGAATATTCTACGACGTTCCTCTTTCCTTTAACATACTCAATGTCAAATTCAAAGGCTTGGATATTTGAGACCCACTTCTGATGTCTCTCACTAAGGTCTTTCTGATCTAGTAAACACTTGAGACTGTTGTGATCAGTCTTCACTACAAATATGCAACCTACCAGATATTGCCTGAATTTGGTTAAGGCATGCATGATTGCTAACATTTCCTTGTCATAAATATAGTAGAGTCTCTCCGACTTGTTGAGATTCCTTCTCTCAAACACAATGGGATGGCCTCCCTGCATCAAAAATTCTCCAATCCCCACCCCTAATGTGTCGCACTCTAGGACAAACGACTGAGAGAAATACAGAAAGGATAGAACATGACATGTGCTCATAACCTCCTTCATTTTCTCAAATATATGTTATGACTCCTATGTCCAATGAAAATCACCCTTATTGATCATATATGTGAGTGGTGCTCCCAACTTTGAAAATCCCCTGACGAATTGCTTGTAGTAACTGCATAACCCAAAGAATCCCTTCATCTCTATGAGGTTCTTGGGTGTTAGCCAATCCAGAATGGCCCTGATCTTCTCCTGATGAACCTGTACTCCCTGCTCACTGATGATATTCCCCAAGTACAATAGTTCTCTCATCCCAAACTCACATTTGAAATCCTTGGCATATAATGATTGTGCCTGCATAATTCCCAATACCTCCTCTAAATGTGTCAGATGCTCATCCCACATCATGCTGCAAATCAATATGTCATCGAAGAATACCAAAAGGTACTTCCTCAACTGCTCTCTGAAGATGTGGTTCATGCAAGACTGGAAAGTGGCAGGTGCGTTGGTCAACCCAAATGGCATGACCAAGAACTTCAAATGTCTGAAATGGCATCTGAATGTGGTCTTCTCTATATCTTGTTCTTTGATGATGATATGATGATACTCTGACCGTAGATCAATCTTTGAAGAAAACCGCCCCGTGTAACTTGTCCATCAACTCATCTATGCGCGGAATGGGGTACATGTTCTCGATCATCTTCTTGTTGAGAGCTCTATAATCAATGCACATCCTCAATGTGCCATCCTTCTTCAGTACCAGAATGACTCAAGAAGCAAAAGGACTCATGTTGGGCCTGATGTGTTCCATCGCAAGAAATTCTTTGATTGTTTCCTCAATATTGTCCTTGAATCTCTTGGGGTTCCTATAGGGTGCGGTGATCACCGGTGTAGCCCCTACCTCCAACTCGATCATATGCTCAAATCCATTGTCTAGTGGTCTCCCTGGTGGTATCGACCCAAACACTGGCTCATAGTGAATTAGAAGCTTTCTGATATGTCGATGGTACTGTTCTCTACCCTCTGAATCCTTCTATGTGGTGATCAAAAACTCAGATGCATAAGCTACATCACCGTGATGAAAAATCCTCTCCATCCTCTTTGTTGATATTGCTCGAGGTGCTCCTATAGACATACCTCTGAGTACCACTCTCGATCCACTGGCATCCCTTAATCTCATGGTCAACGTCTGATAGTTGAACCCAATCTCCCCCAATGAATATAACCATTGTACCCCCAATACTGCATCAGTATTTGATAGGTCAACACATAGAAAGTATCTTTCAAGGTGTAGTTTCCTAGTTTGACCTCTAGGTCTGGGACCATGTCCAAACATGTCATTGTGTATCCATCTCCCACTGCCACATAGAATCCCTAAAAATCCTCAGTGTGTAACCCCCTCATGGCTACTAAGGACGCCTCTACGAAATTGTGGGTGGCCCCACAAAGAACTAAAGTCGTCATGCGGTGCCCTTTTACAAGGCCCTTGAGCCTGAGATTGTTGTACCTGGGTACAGTAAAAAGGGTTTCTATGGTTCCCCCTTTCACCTCTCTACGAGGTTTTGTCTCCTCCTTGGGTTGTGCCCCTACCGGTATATGAGGTTTCTTTGGTTGTCACTCTGGCTCTTGTGTGGTCTCATCCTCTGAATCATTGTCTTCATGTGCCTCGATCTCCTCATCCTCCTCCTCACTGCCTAATTCCACCTCAATGTAGTGGATATGTCCCTTTCCCATGCATCTATGCCTTGGGACCCAAGGGTCTCTGCAAGAGAAGCAAAGCTTCTTCCTCATCAACTCTCGTCTAGTGTCATCATCCAACTTGAGCTTACCCTTCCATTCCCTTTGAGGATTTTTTTAATCCCTGGATCTCTTTGGTACAAAGGGTTTGGAAAAGGTTTTGGGTTTCAGCGTTAAGTCCCCCATGTCTCTTGTGCACACAATGGCCTCATGTAGGGTGTGAGGCTTGAAATCCTTAACCCAACCCCTCAATGGCTCTATCAATGCCTCGGTGAACAACATCACCAGTCTGTGCTTCAATATATCTTATACTACCACTACCTTCCGCTAGAACATTGTGATGAAGGCCTCAACTGATCATGTTTGTCTCAACTGTGTAAGGTCCCTGAAATGGAGCTCTGGATCTCTCTTGTCAAATATCTCCATTAACATCTCAGTGAACTCCAAGTATGAGGTAATGTGGTTGTGACCTAAGGTCACTAGCCCATGGTACCACCACTCGTGGGCATCCCCATTCAATTGCAAGGTGGTGAAGCTAATAGCTTCTGAATCTTTCATCGAGTTAAGCTTGAAATAAGTGTCAAGCTTATGTACCCATGCCTAAGCTAAGCATCGTGATGATCAGTCGAAAGTAGGAATGTTCAATTTCCCCACTTTCTTGATGAAATCGATGCTTTGAGTTTTCTCATTGCCCCTCTGTGCCTCTCGAGGTCTATTATGATACATGATCGAACAATAGTCTAGAAAACTCATGTCTGCATGGAACTCTGGTCCAAGTGCAAAGTAATCTCTCATGTACTCTTTGAATGGATCATGTGGCACTCCATGTCCTTGACCCGGTTGTCCTCTTGCATGCCATGGTTTTCTCAATGGTTGTCCTCCCTGGAACTATGGATATAAAGGTCGAGGAATCCTCACATATGATGTATAGGCTCAGATAGGTGAAGGGTGTGCACTCGCTCTTCCCTAAGATCCATTGGAGCCACTGGCCCAACCTCCATGGTATCCTCCTGAACCAATCACTCCTCTTGCAGTATTGGAACCTATAGTGCTCACGCTATGATGGATGATATATGTACTAATGACCATCTATGTTATGGCATTCATCATGTCCTATTGTCCTCTGGCTAGGTCATTCAAGATGGTCTGTGTATTGTCCGGATGTGTCTCAAAGCCTTTCGCCCTACCCTCTGGTGTCTCTCGCCTGTCACCCATACTCCTCTCTATCTCTTCCTCTATGTCAGAGTTGATATGCTCTCTATCCACTAACTCTGGCTCTTTGTCTAACTGAGTGTGGAAGGGAGTGTATTCCCTTCTGTTCATGTCTCTCTAGTCTCTAATTATATGACATGTGCAGTATTGAATGTACTCATCCCCAATATTTCCTTGGCCCTCTGGGTATTCTTCACATGTTCCCAGAATCATGGGGTCATGAGAAGCACTTATTCACAAGCTAGAAAGAAGAAGGCTTTGGTACCACTGAAATATCCCTGATCCAGCTGATCTAGATATCTACTGCTGAACTATTGTTTTGTCTCTCAGATCTGATACTCTAGAGGTTTCTGGATGCATTTGAGTTAATTGTTTAACATGGTTGGTGATTTTTTCATGTGTGTTTCATTCAATTAGTGTTTAATCAGTATATATGATGCATATAGAATAAGGAACAAACACCATCTCATGCATATGTATTATGAGGGGAAAAGCAGAAAATACAATGATATGTTGAAAGCAGAGAAATAATATCCAACTAGATCTCGTGTATCATCACTGGAATACAAAGCAACTAATACAAAATATGTGTGATTAGAATATGAAGGTAGATATGTGCATGCACGGATAGATTGGAAAAAATGCAATGCTGGTAACTCACGACAACTACTGCAAGCACTGGAAAACTCACCCTGGTGGCTATAGTCGACAGAATTACCTGGAAACTATCCCAAACTGAGCACCCTAGCCTCTAGGCTACTTATGATGACTTTCAGACTGAAGAACTGACCTCGAAAGCTCTGGATGTCATCCCCTAGGGGGTTGTGCACCTCCCCGACTCTGTGAGTGCACCCTAGTGATTCCACAATCGAAATCCACTAATCTATCTCTCGAAATGTGCACCCTCGCCACCTCTGTACTGGGTCGAAAGGGTTTCCTTGAATTTGATATGGAATACCCTCTGAAACCCCAAATGTCCCTCCTCAAGAGATGCGCACCTCCTGACTGTCTAATGCGCCATGAGAGATTCCACTATCAGAATCTGATGACTGGTGGCTCAAAATATGTGCCCTCACTGATCCTCAAGTGGCTCAGGAGGAATTTGCAAGATAATCTCTGGTCTCGTGCAGCTACACAAAACCTTGTCTAACCCTTGCGCCCTCACTGGTTGAGTTGTGCAATCACTGCAAAACTGGATACTCATGAATAGCATAGTGAAATACCTAGATGGTATCTCTGATAGGCTAGGATGTGTCTCTCAACACCGAAACCAATCAAGGTGGTGGTTTCCTCCAGAAATCCACAAAACAACTAAAGTTTGACTCTCCGCCTATGGAATCTCTCTCAACATCAAATCATAACATAATCAAGAATTAGGTCGAATTCCTCCCTTTATACTCTTCCCGATCTAATTCTCTATTGACATCACTTAAGCTAGGTGCTTTTCCTCCTAAGGTGAGTGATTAATTAATTAAGTCTCCCCCTCAACACCTTTTTCTTCTATTTCTCCATTGACTTTAGCTTAAGTGACTTTTCCTATGATTTTTGGCTTAATTCATCGTTTAGCCACGAAATCACCCTTATTTCTCCTCTTGTTCCTTGTTTGTGCATGACTATAGTCTATAGGTACAAATAGACTACTAAGTCACTCCCTGCTGGCCTACTCTTGGGAACAACACATCACAATCTTCTAATCCAGACATATGTCCTAGAAGAATGATTGTCCTAACAGGTGTTGAAAGCTACGCCATGGGATACAGAGACCATTCCTACGGAAATGTCAATCTAGGACTATTTTCTAATCGATTCATATGTACCATAGAGATTTGTCTCTACCTATGTGCCTTAGAAAATATCGATCCTAAACCATTTTCCTAATCAGGCCACAATATGTGCCTTAGGAAAAATACTACTCCATGATATGTCAACAAATTGTCAACCTGGACCATTCTCCATGGAGAGAATGCATGTCCACCAGCAATCTGTTATGTCTGGACCATTCTCCTCCTAGAGAATGTCTGTCCACCAGCACACTAACTATCCATCTAGCTGGAAATCAACTTCAACACTAGTCGTAGTCTCCATGGCACTCAAATAGTAGCATATTGTTGCTATAATGTCATCCAATGGAGCACAATTGTGTCTATCCATAGTAGTATACAACTACTATCCAGTGGTAAACAACCACTCCTTTTAGCACATCGCTACTAACCATTGAAACACTTTCACTACCATTAGATCACATCCACCACAGTAGCATACAACTATTGTCTCGAGACATACAGTCTCCACAACAATCATATCATCAGATCTCAACCTACATAAACAATATCATGATACAAATTGAGTCATATGGACCATTCTTCCACTCACATATGTGATATTTGGAAGAGAATCTACCCTCAGAAAGTAAAACATCACCCATGGGCTATCTGGACTATTCTTCCCAAGCATAGAAGAATAATTGTCTCTAATTTCTAAGCCTGGACCGTTCACCTAACTGGGACATTACTCCAACACTAATCATAGTGCAACCTTGAGAGAATGAGTCTGCCCTAGGGAATGTATGTCCCTGATTGCTAAACCTGGACCATTCATCTAACTAGGCCATGTCTTCGGAACTAATCACAGTGCAACCTGGAGAGAATGAGTATGCCCTAGGGAATGACTGTCCAAACCATTTCCTAGGGAAATGATTGTCCTGCACCAACCTCCAAAACAGACCATTCTTCGAAACTGCTCACAACTATGAACTTCGAAAGAATGATTGCCTGGTGAGGTGGACCATTCTACTTGACCACTACTTAGAGTGACTTCCAAAAAGAATGACTTTCCAAGACCATTCCCCCACACTGGCCACAAGGGGAATCATGGTCTATGGTACATCAGTAATCTATCGAACCATTTTCATTACGAAAATGATTTTCTGATATGGACCATTTTCTGAACTAGAAAATGATTGTCCGTCAGAAATCTCGAACGACTTTTCGGACTGAAAAGGAACTTCCCAACCTGGTCCATTTTCTGAATTGGAAAATTATTTTCCATAAATCAATAACATATCAGTGCTCCCTCCCAACCTAGGAGTAATAACTTCCTTTTTCAATAAGGAAGTAGTCTCCACAAGCCCCAGCTTGTCCCTTAAGTATGCAAACTTTTCATCTTGTACAGAGGCTTTACCAAAATATCTTCTATCTGCTCACCTGTGGAGATATACTCGAGAACCATTTCTCCCCTATTTATCATGGAGAATATAATGCTTGATCTTGATGTGTTTCGACCTGTCTGGAAGACCGGGTTCTCTGAAAGCTTCACATAGCTCTGATCATCACAATATATCACGATCGAATTCAACACATGATCAGACAATCCAAAAACCAACTTATGGAGCCACATTGCTTATGTACAAGCATCACCAACTGCAATATACTCTGCTTCTGCAGTGTTGAGTGCAACAGACTTTTGTTTCCTGGTAGCCCATGACATCGTGGAAAATCTCAAATTGAAACATATCCAAGTAGCACTTCTTCTATCATCTGCACTCCCTACCCAATCCATGCAATTGTATATCATAACTCAAACATCCCACAAGGAAAATATTAACCGAGTATTCTCCAAATACATTAACAAGTCAATCAATTGTCGATACAAAGATGGGTCTACTAGATCAAAGTCTCTCAACTTCTTCAGATCTATCATCATGCAATTTTTCCATGGATTTGCAATCCATCATCCCAGACTTCTGAAGAACCATTTCAATATACTTCCTCTTTCATAGGAAATTTTCACCACGCTTCTACTGTACATGAGAGGCTCTGCACCAAGTCTGCTTGAATCCATACAAGTTCTTCTTCCATCTGCATACAAGGGTCTCTTTATAGTATACCTCAAAACCTTGAGGTTTTTCTACATACGCTTCTTCTTCAATTACTTTGTTGAGAATAACAGTCTTTACATTCATCTGATGTCAACTCTAACCCATGGATACTACAGGAGATATAATGGCTCAAGTAGAGGTATGTCTGGTTACTGGAACAAGCTATCATCATAGTCTTCTCCCTTCTTCTGGGAGAACACTCTCGCTCTGATTCTTTCCTTGTATCTATCAATGGTCAAGTCTTTTTCACAATTTCTCACTTACATTGTTCTTCATCACAGCTTCCTTCCATTCCTTCTACTTGACTGCTTCTAGTGTATTTAAACTGGTTCAATTGGTTGTTCTGACTTTTTCTTTCTTTCTTGAAATCTTCATGTTCTTCCTCGTGTTTTTCTTCAATGTTGGAGTCCATGGAATATTCTATAGATTACATTCCCTTATTTCCTAAAGGCTCCAACCTTTCGTCATAGGAACATAAATTTAGATGGACAACCAAGGATATTCAAGGCTTATTTTTGAAGAAGACTTCTTCTAGAGTCAATTTGAACACATGTTGCTTATCATGGCTACTACTTCCAATGAAGAACATGGATAGACACTTCATATTATTTACAGATTCTTCTTCAATGGATCATATTGTTGGGGATTAGCTCCCTCCTAATCCTAGCTTCATTCCTAAATGAGAAATATGCATGCTCTTCTTTTGGAATTATGTGATTATCTCCCTCCATCTAAGAGAGTCCATGCTTATGTCTGCTACATCTCTCTTTTATTTTTGCAAAGTGTCACAAGCTTGTTCTATTTTTCTTTTGATTCCTGACTTCCTTCAAGTCTGACTCCTCTGAGTCTCTTTAAGTTTGTTTCTATCTGTTCTGATTGCTACCCATCGGAAGTTACGTCATACTTATAAACTTATCCTATGATAGCTTCTGCAAGAATTGTTCATCAAACATATTTCACAAGGGTACCTGCTCAAAACAAGAATAACAAGAGAAAACAAGAAATATCTATCTAGAGGGGATGTTAGTTCAACTTGCGAACAAGTATAATAAGAATCTATATCAATGGTATTCATATGAAGTCGAGTATTCATTTCACCTAGCAATAATAGTATTTTTCAAAGACTACTTTCAAAATTTGTATTGTAGCAACTATCACCCTTGATATACACAAATTTGAAGCGTAACAATTTAATCAAACCTGGAACCTAAAGCCTCAACTGTTATGGAGAGTGCACTTATTCCTCTGAATGCATTGAATCCAAGATCACAGCTTGGGCAAGGTCTCTAATACTTTTCCTACAAACACACTTATGTTTTGCTAGATGATATAACTTAGATAGCATATACAAGTGCATACCTTTGAAACCTTGTAGCATCATCCAGCTTGTCTTCCAATCTGAAACTAGATACGATCTTGACAACAAGAGATTAAAAACTCAATCAGAAGATTCAATGATTAGAACAAGCTAGAAACTCTAAAATTTCAACTTTTACTAGAAAATCAATTTTCACTAGAATTCAACCTTTTGTATTTGACTTTGACCAATTAGACTTTGACTTTGACTTTGACAAAAAATTCAAACCTGACGGTTTTTTCTAGTTGAGGGTACCAAGAGGTGCGCTAGGCTAGGTCACATTAGGATGTCAAGCAATTAAGTCAAACACTTCATCAGAAGTGCTCGAACACAAGGGTTAGGGTTTATTGCAGCTGCATAATTAGAAAAAATAGATGCAGTTGTAACTGGTGCCATAACGAGCTTAATAACTTCCCAATCTATCTTACAGTGGTTAGACTTTATGAAGATAGTGTGGGCCCATAACTTATTAGAATGAAAGGGATGTTCTTGTTTTCCCATAGACAATATAGAAATATTGTCACCCAATCATAGGCACAAAAGCCACCCCCGAGCACCTTAACCTTTACAGACATAATAATTTTGGTAGCAGACCAATAGCCAACCAAGGCTAGCACACCTTTCTCCAAGGGTATCGCACCAAGCAAGAATAACCAGAAATCAAGTAGAAATTCCAAACCATAACCAAGAGACAAAGTCCAACCAAAATCCAAAATCCCAGTTGCAGCAGTTGCAGTTGCACTCCCTCTCCAAACTTGTGCACCACTAGCCTTATGCAGTTGTGAGAGAGTGAGTGTCAAATGAGCTCTAGAGCCCTCTATTTATATTTCTCTATATCACTTGACTGGGTCGACTTCTCTTTCTAGAGGCTAATAACTCAATATTAAATATTATCTTGAGTCGACTTGTCTTATAGGGTTATTATCCAACTTTTTTAGGTTTTCTCTTGCTTCCCTGAATATTCTAGTCTTATCAAAGGTTACACGTAGAGGTTAATACGTCCCATAGCTACCATAATATCAACAATGGCACCATTGTGAACTCATAATAGCCATAACGTGTTCTGAATGCAGTCTTGTTGATGTCTTCTTCTCTAATTCTTACGTGATGATAGCCCGACCTGAGATCAATCTTGGAGAATATTTTTGCATATTTGAGTTGAACAGAGATATCATTTATCCTAGGAAAAGGATACGTGTTCTTCACAGTTACCTTGTTCAACTGACTGAAGTCTATGCAAAGTCTCAAAGTTCCATTATTTTTCTTCACAAATAATACTAGGGCACCCCAAGGTGACACACTTGGGCATATGTACCCCTTTTTCAGAAGTCCTTCCAGTTGCATTTGCAATTCCTTTAGCTCTGATGTACTCATCATGTAAGGAGTATTATATATTGAAGTTTCTCCAGGCATCATATTGATGTATAAATCAATATCTCTCTTGGGTGGCAATCCTTGTATTTCTTTAAATACATCTTCAAACTCTTTTAGGAGTGCATAGTCTTCAATATTTGGAACCTTATCTTTAGGTGTCTCTTCCATATGTGTTGCAAATATTTGACACCCTTTCCTGTAACTCTTCTTCAGCTGCAAGGCTGAAATTTATCTGAGGGTTACTACCCTGGGAATTCCTTGTATTGTCCTTAAATTCCCTTTCTCATCCAAGCAAGTAAATTCTTTATTATAACATTCTAGGACAACATGATGTTGGTCCAACCAATCCATACCAATTAGGCAGTGATAGGAACCTAAAGGTATGATGTTCAAATCTTCCTTGGTGCTCAATCCATTCATGTCCATTGGGCATGCCTTAACCATCTTAGTAATTTTCTTTTTATCTCATGTGGCCAGCTACACCAACCAAGATGATCCTAGCTTACTTCTTGGCAAATTAAATATTTCCACTATCTTAGGATATAGATAATTGTGACTAGCTCATGAATCAATTAGGATAGCAATGGGTTGGTTTTTAATCTTACCTTTCACTTCAACCATATGTGATTATAACTTAGCTTGCTTATTATCCAAGGTTGCGTAGATCCTAGGTACTTTTTTGCTCATGTCCCCCACCGTATCATCTTGTTGTACATTGTGAACAGTCCTCATTTTTTCACCTATGTGAGGAAAATATTGGTATATATGATATCCCTTACAACCCCAACATTGGATAGGTGGTTGCCTTGGTCTTTGCCCCAATGTTTCAATCATTATGGGTTCTTTATAATCTATCTGTCCCTAAGTATTATTTATGAGGAATGGTGGCTTAGTTCTCTTCTTCCACTGTTCCATCTTTCTTTTCTTTTTGTCTTCCCAAGATGTTTGGTAAGTTTATCTTCCTTTAAACTGATCATAAAGGAATTTATCCCTTCTTAAAGTTTCCTCTAGTGTCTTGAGATCATCATACTGTATTTTGTCATTGATAAATGATGGCAGTCCATTCAAATACCTCTTAATCTTAAGTTTCTCTTCCTTGATGAAAGAAACGTACTTCAGCAACTCTAAAAACCTCCTTTCATATTCATCTATGGTCATATTCCCAAGCTTGAGTTCAAAGAACTCATTCATTTTCTTATCATAGTATCGCTTACTCAAGTATTTCTTTTGGAAATACCTCATGAATTCACTCCAAGTGACCTTCTTCTCATCAATGTGTTGTACCTACACAAATTGATCCCACCACATTGATGCTTTTCCCTTGAGATGATAAATGGAAACTCTTCCTTCTGCTTTTGAAGATTTGTTATGAAATTGGAAATACTTCCTCGTGCCTAGAAGCCATGTCTGTGCATCCTCATCCTTCTTGTGCTCACCATCAAATGTAGGAGGCTTGAATTTGTTCATTTACCCTTGTATCTCATCCACACCAAACCTTTTCTTATGCTTCCTAATAGGGGATGGACTTGAACTTTTGTGTGCTCTCTTAGTTGAATGCCTTGGAGAATGATGGTGATGCCTTCCAACACTTCTTGTTCTTCCCCTCTCATCGTGAGACCTGTGATTCCTTGATCTGCTTGACTCAGTCTCCTCACCCATATTTTTCTCTATTCTATCCGAGCTTTGCATTAACTTGATGTTGAAGTCTTCTTGTTGATCCTTGGCTTTCATAAGCCTCTCATTATCAACTTTATAAATCTGGACATCCTTTTGCAGACTTTTTATAGTCTCTACCAAATTCATGTTATCTCCCTTACCTTCTTTATGTCCATTTGAATTTCTACCTTCATTACCCATATTAACATACATCCCTTTGATCTCATCTTCATGGCTAGAAACTATTGATATTATGGTAGCTGCGGGAGGTATTAACCTCCACGTGTAACCTTGACAAGAATAGAATATTCTAGGAAGCAAGAAGAAACCCTAAAGCATTGGACATAACCCTAAAAGGCAAGTCGACTAAAGAAAATATTTAATATTGAGTTTTTAGCCTCCAGAATGAAAAGTTGGCCCAGAAATCTAAGGAGGAGCAGTATAAATACAGGATGCCAAATCTCATTTGACACACACAGCTCGCAACTGCAAAAATTGAGTAAGTGCACAAGGCTGGAGAGTAGATGCAGATGTAGTTGCAGCTACTACAACCTGTATTCTCAATTTAGGCTTGGACTTTCTATTAGTTATGGTTTGGACTTTCTACCTTGTGTGCTAGCTCTGGAGAGAGGTACGCTACAATGATTGGCTATTAGTCCTAGGGTTTGCTTCCGGATTTATTCTCTGTGAAGGTTAAGGTGCTCAGGGGTGGATTCGGCCTATGGTTGGGTGACAATATTGCTATATTGTCTATGGTTAAATGAGCACACCTATTATTTCTAACCAGTTATGGGCCCACACTATCTTTGGACAATCTAACTGCTAGAAGATAGATTGGGAGGATTTGCTCAGTTACAGTTGCAGTTGTAGTCAAAGTTTTTGCTACAGAAATGAAACCCTAACCCTCTTTTTGAGGCACCTTAAGTGAGTATATTGACCTAATTTATGGATATCCTAGTGCGCCTTAACCTAACACACCTCCTGGTACTCTCAGCAAGCTAAGACGTCAAGTTTGATTTTTTGGTCAGAGTCAAAGGTTGACCAAGTCAAAGAAGTGATGGCTTACTCTATGAAGTCAGAAAACAAGTTAGAAGGGGATTCTAACTTCAGAGAATGGAAGACAAGGATTGACCTCATCCTTTCCAAGAATAAAGTGTTGGATATCGTGAAAGGAAAGATCGTGGAACCACAGTTTGAAGAAGGAAAAGAGAAGGAACCTCAGAACGTTGCAATTGTGGAGAAGTTCAAGGACAATGACATCAATGACATGAGTATCATAGTGGACTCTGTAAAATACCATTTGATACCCTACATCTCTCATCTTAACTCATCTAAGAAGATGTGTGATGCCCTGACTAGGCTCTTCTCAGACAGAAACATTGGACAATTAATGAGTCTGAAGAATGAGCTATGTGACATGAAAATGAATAATGATGACAGCATAACATCATACCTTGTGAGAATCTCTCAGTTATGATATCAACTACAAGCTATTGAAGAAATCATTTCAGAGAAGGAACTAGTAAATATAGTACTCAATGGTCTTCCCAAGACATGGGATGCATTTTCCACAAGCATGAACACAAGGAAGGAGTATCCCACATTTGAAGAACTTTGGACTTGTTGTGCACAAGAAGAATCAAGGATTAACGCAAAAGATAAATCCCAAAAGAAATACAGTGATCAAGATTTCACAGCAAAGTTCAAGAATTTTTGGAATAAGAAGAAGTTTGGCTCAAGGAAGAAACCAAATCAAGAAAAGGATATGTCAAAAATACAATGCTTCAACTATCGAAAATATGGTCACTACAGGAACCATTGTCCTGAGTTAAAGAAAAGGAAGGAAACAAATGAAGCAACAGTTGTCGAAGAAAGGGAACCCTCAAAGAAAGTCAAGCAAGATAAAACAAACATCTTCTTCTAAGTCAAGGTAACAATATTCTTCAAAGCCCTTGTATATATCATGTTTACATAGTTCATGTACATATCATGTATATCTATTTCTTAGAAGAAAATATGTTCATGGGAAGAAATGCCTATGGAAGAATAAAAGGATAAAGATTGATATTACAATGAATAAAATTCAAGCAATACACATGAAAATATGAAGTATGTTGACAATATTTGGTAACAATTCTTGTGGAAGCTACTATATAAGTAACAACTGCCAGATAAGCCAAAATCAGAATCAAACTTGAAGAGACCCAGAAGAAGTCAAAACAAAGGAAATTGGAAAAATACTTGTGTGCAGATGAAAGTGTGGACTATCATAGAGGGAGGGAGATGATTACAGAATTCCAAAAGAAGAGCATGCATTCATGCATGAAGCAAGGATTAGGAGGGATATAATCCTAAATAATATGATCCATTGAGGATTATGAAGTATCTATGTTCCCATTGAAAGTAGCAGCCATGAAAAGCAACATGTGTTCATTTTGACTTGAGAAGAAGTCTTGTTCGAAAAGAAGCCTTAAAGTATCATTGGTTGTCCATCTACATCCATGATGCTATGATGAAAGGAAGAAGTTGGAATCTTCAGGGCATGGAGTCTATAGAAAACTCCATGGACCTAAGAGCTAAAGAGAAACATGAAGAAGAACATGAAGATTCCAAGAGAGAAAGAAAAGCCAGAACAACCAGTCATTATACCAAGAATCACAAGACTACCATCTTGGTTTGAACCCACTAGAAGCAATCAAGCAGAAGAAATGGAAGTTATGATGAAGAACAGTATATATAAGAAATAGTGAAAAAGGTTTATGAATGGAAGCATTGCGAGATTCAGAACTAGAGGTTCTTCCAGAAGGAGGAGAAGACTGTGATAACAGTTTTTTCCCATAAACCACATATACCTCTATATGAGTTATTATATCTACTGCAGTATCCATGGATTGAATTTGACATCAGTTGGTTGTAAAATATTGTTCTCCCAATAGAGCATTTGAGGAAGAAGCTTATGTAAAGCAATCTCAAGGTCTTGAGGTATACCATAAAGAGACCCATGTATGCAAATATAAGAAGACCTTGTATGGATTCAAACAACTTGATGCAAAGTATCTCATATATGGCAGAAGCGTGGTGAAAAATTTCTATGACAGAGATAGTGTATCATAATATTTATGCAGAAGTTTGGAATGATGGTTTGTTAATCCATGGAAAACTCTCATGATGACAGAAGAAGTGCTACTTGGATATGTTTCAGTTTGAGCCTTGCCACGATGTCATCATGAGCTAGCAGGAAACAGAAGTGTTGAATTTTGACCATAATATATATTTTAATGATCATATCTACATGGAGCCTTCATAGAAAACCAGTGTTCCGTAACAGACCAAAGTACATTGAGATCAAGCATTACATTATCTGTGATGAAGATCAGAAAAAGAGAAGTGGTTCTCCAATATATCTCCATAGATGAGCAGATAGTAGATATTTTGGTAAAACCTGTATCCAAGATGAAAAGTTTGCAAGATGGGGCTTGTGGAGACAACATCCTTATTGAAAAAGGAAGAGATTACTCCCAGGTTGGGAGGGAGCATTTATGTGTTATTGATTTATGGACATTCATTTTTCAGTTCGAAAAATGGTCCAGGATGAGCAGTTCCTTTCCAGTTCGGAAAGTGGNAAGTAGTGGTCAAGTAGAATAGTTTTCCTCGTTGGGCAGTCATTCTTTTGAAGTTCACAGTTGTGAGCAGTTTCGAAGAATGGTCCGTTTTGGAGGTTGGTGCAGGACAGTCATTTCCATTAGGAAATGGTCCAGATAGTCATTCCCTATGGCAAACTCATTCTATCTAGGTTGCACTATGATTAGTGCCGGAGGAATGGCCCATTTAGGTGAATGGTCCAGGTTCAGTAATTAGGGACATGCATTCCCTAGGGCAGACTCAGTGTCTCCAAGTTGCACTATGACTAGTGCTGAAGGAATGGCCCAGTTAGGTGAATGGTCCAGGCTCAAAAATCGGGGACAGTTATTCTTCCATGCTTGAGAAGAATAGTCCAAATATCCCATGACTGATGTTTTACTTTTTGAGGGAAGATGCTCTTCCAC